>QJSC01027811.1:2957466-3046365 GCA_003697955.1 Calidris pygmaea
TTTTTTTTTTTTTTTTTTTTTTTTTACCACAGAGCAGTAGAGTATAGAAGCCCAGACAGGATTCGGGCCTCATTACATCAAGCATGGTAAAAAAGCCTCACCAGACAAATTCCCAGGAATTTTTCACTGAATTTTCACTGAATTTTTTTGGAGTTGGAAGGGACCATAGAGATCATCTAGTCCAACTCCCCTGCCAAGGCAGGACCACCCAGAGCATGTCAGAGCATGCCACTCAGGACTGCATCCAGGCGGGTCTTGAAAATCTCCAGAGAAGGGGACTCCACGACCTCCCTGGGCAGCCTGTTCCAGGGCTCAGTTTTATTATATCAGTGCAACCCAAGCAAAATAGATACACTGTGCTGGGATAAGGTGCATTTGTTCCAGTGCAATTTTATACTTATGTAGTTTTCCTTTTTAAAAATAGGGATTAGAAAGTGGTTTATCTACAATATAATGTTAATCGTCTTTATGAAGAATTTTTTAAACTCAAGCAGTAATGAAGTGATTACTTAATTGCTCAAGATGCTGGTAATGCAGCCACTGGCATAGGTTTGATGTGCACAACAATGGTTCAAGTATTGACTAAATGGCAAGTCTTTGTATGGATTTACACAGCAACAGCTTATTGTTAAATAACCTTATATGTGAACACTTTTTTTCAGGAACAACTGTAAATTTCTCTGCAGCAAGAATTTTCACACAAAAAATAAACTTAGAAAATGCTACCATCCCCTTTCACATCCTCTTTAATAGGAATAAACTTTTAACTAAGTCATGCATGCCAGAACATTTATACCATAAGATATTGAAAAAATTATTAGATCTTTAACTTCCACAAAGCTATCAGCATATCATCTTCAATATCATAATCATATTGTGAGCATTTCCCTAGTACAATGCTATGAAAAAGTCAATTTTAAGATAATAAGGACTAAACACTAGCTAGAGAGTGACTGCTTGATGTACAGAGACATTTGTATTGCCCATCCCTCATGTCTTAAAGATGTTTACTTGAGCTCAGCTGAATTAAAATAGGGAGCAAATAACTACTCCAGAGCAACTGTTCTTCTAGATGAAATCAAATTTAAGACCAAGGGAATTCAAAATGAAGGTTCATTCATCCTCTTTGTTTCTCTGAAAAAAAAATTTTAAAGGACTGCTAATACTGATGCCATCAATTTGGTCAAACTATCTAGGTCACGTGCCATACAAATATTTAGCAGACAGATGAGTTTTCTGGGTTCAATGGATGACAAAATGTCTGGCTATGGAATTCTCAACTTCGTCAGTTTGTAGCAAAGTCATCCTAAATCTCTTGATCAAGCATTTGGCTCTTAGGCACACCTCTTCCATGGGCTTTCCTGCACTGCTGCTAAAAGATGCTTTCCACCCCTGTTCCAGTTGCAGGCGTGCCATGGGATGGGTCAGCGTTTTCACTGGTGTTTTCTTATGCTCCTATCTGAGGACAGAACAAGGCATGAAGAAAATGGCCTTTTTTCCCTCTCCAATGTTACTCAGGAATGAGACCCATCCTTGCACAGACCCACGTGGAGGGCACCATGACCCCTCCACCTGAACTTTTGAATGCACCATCACAATTACCTTTCATCTCCCAAAATAAGGATTAGTTGGGAGTTCAGTGGGAAGGAGGCCCAACACTGCTGGGAAAACATCACAATCTTTAAGCTCAGTGGTTTGGGTGATGGCCATGCAGCAGAAGGTCTGGAAAGCGACAACCAGAAAGATTACTCGGCTGTTAGGGATAACATTTGTGGCTGGCAGTTGCCATTCCCCCTGCTGATTGAAAACAGTTCTCTCCAAGAGTGGTTCCTGTGGGATTACAACATATCCCAGCATTTTGTAACCATCAGTGGAAGTTCTGTTTTGTTTCTCACAATCAGTATGGAAAAAGCAGGCTGCGACAGAGGAAAGGTCAAGAGAAAGAGGTTGTTTCAAAATAATTGCTTTCTGAAAGTGGGGAAAGAATATGTTTATATAGTAGAGAGAGTGCACTGTGGAAAAGGGCACAAGAGGACAGGTTTCTCCACTGCTTCTTGTCTAGAGATTTCCACATAACGTGAGGTTCAAGCGCAGGTGAGTCACCTCAGGTAATTCTGTAATTTTAAAGAGTAGTGGACTACTGGTGTAAAGCTCTCTTTACACTCAATGGAGAGAAACAGTCCCCGTAAGTGAGAAAATTGTATGCCTGTCTTAGCATCAGATCAATCACCTTCAGCAGGAGCTTGTTTCTCCCCACCAGGAGTTGAGTCTGGGCACCTACTTCATGTAGATGTGTAGCTAAATACCAACAAACCCAGGCCAGCTGTCTCTGCCTGGCGTGGCCCATACTCAGATGTGCAATCCATACATTTTATTTGTTATTTACAGAAGACTCTATAAGAAGCGTAAAAAGAGAAGAACAAGAAATTGCAATAGACGAAGAAAGGAAAATGCAAGGCAAATATGGAAAAAAAAACCCAGAAGGCAGGGAAAATTACTATACTGGAAGCAGGATGTGAATGCAGAAGGAAATTCAGATAAATGGCCAACCACAAGTAGGAAATACTACACAGGCTTCAAACTGCTGGTGCACAAGACTGCTAGAGAAACGCAGGAACCTCTGAACTTTAATACTTTAAAAAGTATTAGTACTCTTACATAAAACGTAATGTCCCAACCAGTGGGTCTTTCATTGCTTTCCTAAGACACCACCAAGCACTTTAGCTACATTTTCCTTTTCTCCATCCAGTATCTTCCCAGTATTTCTAGCTGAAATTCTTTTCTGACAACTTTGCCTTCTGAATCAGAAAGTTTCTCCATTGTCGCCTTGTTTAATTTTCAAAGAAGTCCACATCTTCTAGAGGCATGCTTTTTCACACCCTTGGGCAAAGCTCCACTTGGGCATATTTTGTTCTCGAAACCCCACCATTTCTTGACAAAGACGGCGCAGCCAAAAATAGCTTTGACCACTGTGATGCTGACCAGCATCACCTCGTTGTCTGCCTGCGCTCTGCCATCTACCTGCCTCCAACTGCCCTCTTTTGTTGCGGGCTTAGGACATGTGCTCTTTGTTCTGTGTGTACAGCACCGTGCAAAATGGCATCCCGGCCTGTGACTGGGGCTCCAGACGATACAGGTAAGAAGCCACCAGTGTTTGCCTCCAGGTCGCCAGGCTGCACGCCAACCCCGCTGGAGCTGCGAAGTGTTTAAGCGCACAAGGGACCGCGCGCGGGTCCTGGTTATGGCTGCTCTCGCCCGGTTTTCCACGGGTACCCATCGCGTTCTCCACCCACCCCAGGATAACCGGCTGGTTTACAACGAGGTTTCCAAGCAGAACCTCACGTTTACTTTGTACCCCCGTTTCTTACTGTGAAGCACGGCCTGGAACAGTTCCTTTGCGGGGGGGGGGGCACAAGGCGATGTAGCCGCTATAGCAGGCAATACCCCGGGACACAGAAAGGCCAGGGGAGAGCCGCGCAGGCCGGCGTGAACCGCTCTTATCTCCCGCTCAGCCCGTTTTGCCCGGCGCCCCCTCACGCCTCCCCGCCGGGGTCCGACCCCTCCGCCGCTCCACCACCGCCCGCCGGGCCCCCACCGCCCGGGCTGCTCCGGCCCCGTCGGCTCCCCGCGGCCTTCCCTCGAAGAGACGAGCCGCGGGCAGCTCCTCCCCGCCGGGCCCGCCGCAACCCCCCACCTCCCCGGGCCGCCTGGCCTACCCTACCCCGGCGGGGGGGGACAGGCCGCCGAGCCGCCCCCCCCGGGGCGGTCCGTCCCCGCTGCCCGGTGGGACAATGGCCGCGGGGCTCCCACAGGCCAAGCCTCCGCCGGGGCCGCCCCTCGGCGCCGGTCCCCTCCCTCCCTCCGTGCCGCGCCACGCCGCGGCTCCCCCCGCCCCCAGCAGCCCCCGCGGCGCCCCGGCCCCGCCGCCGCCGCCGCCCGGCTCGCAGCGCCCGAGCCGCCGCCGGTGGTTGCGAACCTGCCGCCGTGCGCGGCCCGCCGGGCGCCGCGGCCTGCGGGCGGCCGCTGGTTGGCGGCGGGGGGACACGTGAGGGAGGAGGGGGCAGCGGCGGCGGCAGGAGTTTCCCCGACAGCTGGAGGTTGCGGCGGCGGCTCCTCCTCCCCGGGTCCCCGTTAGAGCCCAGAGAGACCCCCCGCGCTCCTCCTTATTGACAAACACACAAAGGGCCGCGCCGGGGCCGCGTCTGGAGCCGGCATGGGAGACAAGAAGAGCCCGACCAGGTAGGGGCAGGCGGCGGCGCCTCCTCCTCCTCCTTCTCCTTTCCCCGGGCCCTCTCGGGTGCGCGGAGCCGGCGGCGATGGCGGCCGGGGGGAGGTGAGGGGTGGGGGGGAGGCGGCGGCGGCGGCGTAAGGGCGTTCGCACCCGGTGTTGCCCCCCCCCCCCCGCTGTGTGTGATGTGTGTGTGTGTGTACGCGTACGTGTACGTGTGTCTCCCCCGCAGGCCGAAGCGGCAGCCGAAACCCTCCTCGGACGAGGGCTACTGGGACTGCAGCGTCTGCACCTTCCGCAACAGCGCCGAGGCCTTCAAGTGCATGATGTGCGACGTGAGGAAGGGCACCTCCACACGGTGGGTCGCCCAGGCGGCGGCTGAGGGAAGGGAAGGGAGGGAAGGGAAGGGGGTGGTGGTTGCGGGGTGGGGGTGGAGGGGAAGGAGCCGTTGTCCGGCCTCCCCGCCGCTCCGGGGTGTGAGGGAAGGCGGCCGTGACAGGAATCGGGTCACGTTTACCCCGGGAGCCCCGAGGCAGAGGGGCGCGGGTGTCCCCTGAGGGGATTCCTGTCACAGCCGCCTTCCCGCACACACCGAGGTGGCGGGAGGCCGGACAACGGCTCCTCGGCTTGGGTCACGTTTACCGGGGAGCAGTGTGTGTGCTGGGGTGTGCTAGCTAAAACACTCAACCCTTTATAATTTTTATTTTAACTCTCTTTTTGTTTTTCTATGAGTTTAACTTCACCTCATAAATACCCCCCTTTTATTATTATTATTTTGATCTAATTTGTATTTCATCTCAGAGCATCGCTGGGCAGGTTTCTGGGAGGAGGGGGGGGGGGGTGTGTAGGGGTGGATAATACTCCCCCCCCCTACCCCCCACCCACCATCACTCCCCACCCTGCTCCCGGCTGTTTAAGGGGAGGAATTTGTAGATTAGCTGAATCGCTGATGGAAGTGCCGGTATGGAAGTGCCACCCTGCGCATCCCTGACTTCCCAGGGGGGACCTTGTCTCTCCTGCGCCCCTCGGAAAGTGAGCGGTGGATTACCTGGTTCCTGCCTCTGCCGGGTGGTTTTCTTTTTTTTCGGTATCGTGGCCTAAACGTGCGTGCTTGGGGGACGGAGGCTTTTTAATAAAACCAACAGGAGTGCACTTATAGCCGTGGCCCACTGACCACAGAGAATATTGCTAAAGAATCCTTTGTTATGGCTGTCATACCTATGGGTTAATCCCCACAGCAAGAGAAGTTTTAAGTGGCAATGAAAAGTTGCGATCCTATGAAAAGCAGCAATTACATTCTAGGTATCCGCCAAAGCAGTGCTGAATATGACTTGCAAACAAACGTTACAGGTTTGAAATTGGAACGGCAAGGCTGGGTCCAATTACTAGGCAAAAAAAGATTCATCTTTATTTCTATAGTACATTTCCTAGGCTTCTGAAAACCAGACTGAATATCGGAAGGGGTTCTCATAACTTCAGTTTTGAATACTAGTTGATTTTTATTTTCTTTTTAAACCAAGGACATCAAGTGCGTGGAGAGGAATTTCATCTGTCGCGTATAGTGTGGTTTCCAGTTATAACAATGGCATTGTGTTTATAGCGCAGATAGATGTGTACAGATTGGTAATATTCAGCAAAATAATACTGCTGAAGTAACGGATGCAAAAATCGTTAAAACAGCATGAATAAAGCCTCTTTAACCTCCAGTCAGTTTGATAGGCAGAGTCAGTTTAAAATTATGTTTTGTTGCACTAGAAATTCAGTTGCATAAAAGCACTGAAACTTGAAAAAATAACGAAGTACGGGAAAATAAATAGTCCTGAGAAACCAATATTATTATTGCCTTCTTTTTTCCCTGCTTGAATATTTCATAATTTTTTAATATTTTAGCAACAAAATGTCTTTTTCAGTTGTGGTGGGTTTTTTTTCTTCTTTCTCCCCCCCAGCGATCTGGTATGCAGAGCTTTAGTTGATACATTGATTTTTATTTCTCTACTTAAACTCTGAAACAATGTGTAGCTGAGTAGGTTTATGGGCTTCTTTTTCCCATCAGGTTTAAATAGGTTGCATTTCTCACATGTTTGCAAAGTCCAGGATGGTATGAGATCTCATGGTGTGAGGTAAACACAGGTTGAAGTTTTAGGCCAGACAATTTTAGGCCCTAATTCTGAAATTAGGTTTGAGCTAGTACGTAGACTTTCGTGTCTATGGAGGGAATCATTAGGGTGCCAAAGAGACACAAAAGGCCATTTGGGTGGATTTTTTTTTTTTGATTTTTTTTTTTTTAAAGGAGCTGGAGTCCAAGAGACCAAAGTGGGGCCCTGTTAAAACATTCACTGGCGCTGCCTATACAACAAAATGTTTTTCATCAACGTTCGTCAGAGTAACGATACTATGGTGTGTTGATGACACTGTGAATGCATTATTTATTTATTTCTTTATTAGTCTTCCATTTTGAAGCTTAATGTTGGATTCAGTTGATGCCTCAGCACACTTCTTAGCGTGCTATGGTTCTTACTTCAAAATTTCTACTGCATTTTTTAACCGATGAGAGCTTTGTCTATAAGACACTGTAAATCACTGTTATCTTAGTTCAGAGAAATGTGTTTCTTTGTGGTGGATGGTTTAATGTCTACTTCCGCATGTTAAGATTCGCTAAATATGACCAGATTTGTAGATGGAAAAACAGGCAATCATAATCAAGTTTGGTGGTTTTGAAGGCCACTGGAAATTAGGTGCGAAGTTCATTAAAACAGCTGTATTTTTTTTTATACTAATCATGTATAATTAACTTTACAGATATATTTTCAGGTGTTGGGTAGGGTTTGTGGATGTTTTCACTGTTGAATAAT
Source organism: Calidris pygmaea (assembly GCA_003697955.1). Lineage (NCBI taxonomy): Eukaryota > Metazoa > Chordata > Aves > Charadriiformes > Scolopacidae > Calidris > Calidris pygmaea. The sequence goes on from QJSC01027811.1 coordinate 2,964,547, forward strand.
TTCTCCTGTCTGAAAGAATTATCTTTTATGCCAGAGGCTAGACATGGATTATGATCTTTAACAACTGGTGGAATTGTTAAGATTAGTGGAAATAATTCTTACGACTTCTTGATTATATTTTAATATACTTCCAGACTGAATTTTCAAAGCAGATGGTATCGTGGAGTTAAATTAACTTTGTCCATGGCAGTATCACTGTGAATGGTTAAACTGGGCCGTGCTTGGATGGGAGATGTCCACGAGAAATCCTGGATGCTGCAGGAAGTGGTGTACTCTTTTTCTTTGGGTTAGTATTAAAGGAGTGCCCCAGCATGGTGCCAGTTAGATGTGCCGTGACTCAGATGTAAAACTAAGCTCCTGTCTGCCAGTTGGAAATCCCTGTACCTTTTACTGTAGAACCGTTGCCAGACTTCAGTTTGGTAACGTTGCCGAGGATCTAAATTCTCCCCGTAGACATGGCTTTCTTAGTTACTTTCTAACCTAAATTGTTCTGTATTGTTGCTTGGGTACTGAGAAATTGCTGTGTTCCTCTTGATAGGAGACTGTACTGAATATAGTAATTTTCTATATGTGACCTTTAAAACATTTTGAAATCTCTCCAGATGAAAGATGTTTTATAAATGAAAGGAACCTAGAGCTGTAATAGTCATTCCTTACTTGGACAAATCTGCTGAAGTTCATTAGAAGCATAAGTAAGGAATGCTGAATAGAAGCCTAACATACTGTGTTATAGAGGGAACTAGTAATGAACTCTGTATTTAGGTTGCCTAATAGTTTCCATTATAAAGAATTTGTATGATCTCTTTGAGAAGCTCTATTGTTTGCAAAAGCCATTGAAGTTTGGCAAGAGGAAGAGTCCTTAGGCTAAATAAGTGGTTTGATTTCCTCGCCCCATGAAATTGTTTAAGTTTTGCTGAGACATAAACACTTGAAAATCGTCATTCCCCCTCTGTCACTCGTGTTGTATGAAAAGTAAAGTAATTGCTAGAACACTGAAAAAGTTCGGACTGGCATCATTGTAAAAGCAGCAGTGGCAATTATAATAATATCATTGAAAACCCAGAAGAGGGTTGTTCGGTTCCTGGGGAGGTTATGAATTTGGACTTACAATTACTGCTTTGCCAAAAGAAAGTTGCCTCCGTGGGCACACTACCATTCTTTCTTTCCTTTTGCTCTTCATGGCACTATTGGAAACAGGAGTACACACATCAATACTGGTTGTCCTTCAAGAATTGGGATGGATCCTTGGACAGACCTTGCTGCAGCAAGTACTTGCCACCACTTTGTCTGTCCTTCAATAGGTGTTTGGTTTGGGTTTTGTTTTTTTTTTTTTTTTTTTTGCCAGCTAACAGGGTTAGTCATTGTAATTTAGTCGCCTTGTAAAGCTGCAGTTTCAGAGTTCCAGTCTTGCTGGGAAAAAATATGTAAGAGGAGTAGCATCCTCTCTAAAGGCATATACGTTTGATACTCTCTTCTGTCTTGTAGGAGGCTGCATTACTGCTCCATCACCTCTCTGCTCCATCTTCCTCAGATCATATTAACGCTCTTGTTATTCGGTTAGTGACAGCATCCAGATTTAAAATTGCTTGTCACTTTGCTTTTCTTAATGTGGTTTTTATGCATGGCTATTGTAGCCTAGTCTCTAGTAGCAGGATCCCATTTTTTAATCCATGCTATGACAAACCGCTTCTCCGTTTGGTGTGAAGGATGAGCATCCAGGGGAGTGTAGCGAGAGCTAGAGGAGGAACTGCAAATCTAGCTTTTTAAACTTTGAAATGCTTAGTGTGATGCTCTGCTAAGTAAATAAAAGGAAAAAAGGGAGGCAGGGGTATGTGATCAGTTTTCCCTTTCCAGAGTCCATAGCATTCTGTGATTTTTCTCATTAGGAAAAAGGTCAGAATTCCAAAGGATATCGTGACTAATAGTATCTCTTGGCTAATAAGTGAAGAAAGATCGTTGTACAAAGTTGTAATTGATTTATGCTTTTCATGGTTTCATTTAATTTTATTTTTTAGAACTACTTTTACTGCTTTCTCTGAATTCCTTAAAAACTTAATCTTACCTATGAATCCATGAGACATACGCACACCATTCAATCCCAAAGTATTTACCTTTTTTCAGGGGTAAAGAAGGAGGAAAATTAAGGAGATTAAACCAAATACAAGTGACTTCTATGAAGTTATTATTTTATTTTTTTTAGGTATTCCTCTCCAGTACATGTTGGGCGAGCTGCTGTATGCAGTATCATTTACATAAAATAGTCTCTGAAATTTGTAGCCAGAATGAGAAAGTCATCTCAAGTCAGGATTAATTTCTGTGGATTTGGGATGTATACCTCTTAACAGCCTGTACTGCTGAAGTAGAGACATATATAACCAGCTGAATAGGGGCATAGCTTCCGTGTCCTATGCTCTATTGATCTCCATTACTGAATCATTCCTTTTCTCCCAGCCTAAGGTATGAAAAGCCAACGTTAAATCATACCAGACAGAAGAGTCTGGGGTATAAAGAACTGGGAAGCTATCTTTCTATGTTTGCTTGATATTTGGTCTGTGCTCCTTGATTGTGCCCGAGAGCATGGCCATCCAGTATGTGCGTGTATTTTATAAGCATGTCTGACAATCTCCTAAATATGAAATATAGGTCTCTACTTGAAGCTGTCATGAGTTTGGTTTATGCTTTGAGAAGGATAAATAAAACATTTAATTTTTTAACTTGGATATCAAGGTCATTTTTCTTCAGGAAAATATGTGCAATTTGTTTAGTCATGTACCATCTGGATGTTTATAAGCACAAATCAGTTACATTTAACCAAATGTGCTATTTGTATTTCTGTGGAAATGCAGTGCTGCTCAGGACAGAGAGAGTTGGTACTTATCTTGTATATCTGGTTTAACATGTCTGTTTTACAACAGCTTGTTAAGGACTCTCTATTCTGCTTTCCAGTATGCAGCCTCCGTGTGCGCACATGCGCATGCGTGTGTCAGGGGGAAGGTTGTGAAGGAGAAAAAGAGGAAGAACTGCCTGTCACGCTGATTTTACAAATACATGACTGAATCAAGCTTAACTGTCTGAAGAGCAGTTTGTAACTTGTGACAGTTTGGAGAAGGAAATATTTGCAGGAATGAAGTGAGCGGAAAAGTCAAATATGATCCATATTTTACCAAGCTCTATATGACAAGTTTTATGTTTTAGCTTAAATATTAAATTATGAAGAGGAGCATGAATAAATAGTTATTTTTGCTCTGTAGATAGCCATTAGGTAACCTAGTCATTCTGGACATCAAGTATTATTTTTCAAAAGAGTTTTTAAAAATAACCTTTGGAATTATTTAGGAATTTATTTAGGAATTATTTTCCTTGAAAAATATAGTGAAACTTCAGAATTTTGCAGACATCAACTTGAATGAAGTTTTGGTTTTCCGTATGAAACAATGAGGTAAGTTTTTATTGATTGGGGTGGCTTTGTTAGATGCTGTTGATAGGCGTAGCTTGTGTGGGCAATAGAGAATGCAATGGTTAGCCAGTCAAAAGAAGATAAAGCTTATATTAGAGAAAGACTACATAAGTAGGTGGTTTTGGTTTGGGGGTTTTGGGGGTATGTGTGTGTGTTTAGGTTTTTTAAGGTTAATTCTGTTGTTAAATCTTGGTTGTTCTGAACCTGACATATTTTGCTCCATTACTCTAAGCAGATTATGAAAAAAATGTGCTTTTTTGTTTTAAGCATGTGGTTGGTGTTTCTGGTTTGATGTTTGTTTTTTGTTTTTTTTTTTTTTTTCTGTCATTCTTCCTGATGTCTATAATAGCTTGGGTTTTTTTTTTTTCTTCTCCTTTTTTAATGCTATCTCCCCAGAACAAAATGAACAGTATTTCATTTGATATGGGGCTAAGACCCACTAGGGCCTGTTTGATCTAACTTTGACAGCTGATTTAAACCTAGCTTAGTTGTTTCTTTTTGCATCATATTGAAAATAGGAGTTATATCACCAGTCGTCTTTGACCAGAAATTTAGGTAGCTGTCATTGTGACTTCTACTGGTATATACCTTATGTAACCAAAGAAACAAACATGGAGCTGAGAGAAACCTATCGCTTTCTGTAAACTTTCTCTCTTCCCCTCCTGTGATAACTAATGATGTCTGAGCTGCTGAACAGGAAGAAAAAAATTTTAGCCTTCTCTTTCCAAGATCTCAGATCTAATCATGGATTTAGGAGATATGCTCTCTCGGCCAACTTTTTTTAATGGGTACTGCGGGGTCAGAGGTAGGTTCTGCAAGTTAAAAATGGCTTGTTTAGCTGAATTGTACCAAAGCCAAGCAAAATAGATTAGCATTTGTTTTCCACAATTACTAAGGTAGTAAAAGCTTTGAATACATTTGGGTTCATTATAGTGATGGATGGTTCTAAGAAGCCTAACGTGTCTCATTTGGCTTATCCATGTTGCCCTAGGAACTCAGGATGGAAAAGGTCTTCCAGTGAGTTAAACCCTCTCCCATATTGAAAGAGGATCAGTAAATCTGGGCAACTTCTAATATAATCTTGTCCTGATGAGTCTCCTGTGAAGGAGACTATAACCCCTTTAGACAGCTTATTTATAGTGTTTTTTACCCCTTGGTGTTTTTCCAGATATCTAACCTTTCTGTTTTGTAAGATAAACTGATTTATACATCCCTATACCCAGTGAATTACCCACTGTATTTGTAATTCTTTGGTTATTGGGTTATGGTTTCCATGTATACCCATTTTCTGTCTCTAGGCTTTTTTTACAGAAACAAAATTGCATCAGCCCTTCCTTATAGGTCATAGAATCATAGAATCATCCAGGCTGGAAGGTGACTTCCAAACGTCATCTAGTCTGACCCCCCCCGCAGTCAGCAGGGACACTCCCAACTAGACCAGGTTGCCCAGGGCCTCGTCGAGCCTCACCTTGAATATCTCTAGGGATGGGGCCTCAACCACCTCCCTGGGCAACCTGTTCCAGTGCTCCACCACCCTCACAGTAAAGAACTTATTCCTAATGTCTAATCTAAATCTGCTTTTCTCCAGTTTAAAGCCATTACCCGTTGTTCTGTCATTGACAGCCTTTGTAAACAGGCTCTCCCCAGCCTTCCTGTAGGCCCCCTTCAGGTACTGGAAGGCTGCTATTAGGTCTCTCCAGAGCTTCCTCTTCTCCAAGCTGAACAACCCCAGCTCCCTCAGCCTGTCCTCGTAGCAGAAGTGCTCCAACCCCTCGATCATCTACGTGGCCCCCCTCTGGACACGCTCCATCAGGTCCATGTCCTTCTTATATTGAGGGCTCCAGACCTGCACACAATACTCCAGGTGAAGTCTCACCAGAGCAGAGTGAAGTGGCAGAATCACCTCTCTGGACCTGCTGGCAACACTTCTATTGATGCATGCCAGGATGTGATTGGCCTTCTGGGCTGCAAGTGCACACTGCTTGCTCATGTCCAGCTTCTCGTCCATCATCAGGTGACAGTTTTCTCCAGTTTATGTCATGATTCTTTATTCTGGACTTTTCAGTTGACACTCCTGTTTCTTACATTAGTAGCCCAGAATGAAGACAGACCTTCAGCTGAGTCATTTCTAGCGTAAGGTCTAGTGGGACTGTGCCTTTCCGGAATCTTGCTAAATTATGATATCTGATGTTGATACTTCCCTGAATGAGTATTTCACTTTTATGCAATAGTATCACAATGTTGGCTTCTCTGTGCCTTGCAATCTACTTGATCCAGTAGACTCTGGTGTCTTTTTGTGTCCCATTGTTACTTAAGTAGGGTTTTTCTTTATGCAGTCATGGGGCCTGTTGTGCTTTATGCTGTCTTTCTTGGATTTCATTGTTTTGATTTTTGAGTCATGTTAACTCAGAATGGTCTTGGCACATAGCTTTCACCACCTTTCAGCGTGGTGCCATTTGCTTGTTCTATTCCTTATTCCTTTGTCCAAAGCATGATTAAGAATATTAAATAGCATACCTGTAGAACCTCACTATAAATGCTATACTACATCTACAGCTGGTGGCTGAGAACTATTAAAAACAAAAAAAACCAACCAACCCTAATTTTTAACTTCGTTCTGCATAACTTTGTCCCAATCCTAGTCTAGCTTGAGTGGGAGAATGTACTTTTTATTGTGTCCTGAGTCTTGTGTTGCTTTTCTCCTAGTCACTAGGACAATTAGCCTATTAAAGAAACTAGACTCTGTCAAGCCAATTGCCTTTATCCTTTAATGCTGCCAATTGTTAAATAATTTTGTGCTAGTATCTCTCTGAAATGTGAGTTAGGCTGAGTCATCTACTACTTCCTGCATTTTTATTTACCCATCTTGTGATTTCTCTTACTTTTCTTTTCATTTTTCTTTTTCTCTTCTGCAGTACTTGATGACTTCTTCCATCTTCCTGTAGTTCTCTAGAGAATTTGTTTCCAAGGGTGAATTTCATTAAATGCTGTTGACTGCCATATATAACGTTCAGTCCCTCGGTTTGTTTCTTATTCTACCTTATACTTGTATCCCCTTGTTTAATTTGGTTATATGGAATTAAACTTTTGTGTGGAGGCTGAAGCAAAGAAGCCTTTATGCCATCTGCTATTTGCTTTCTTTACATGTCTGATAATGGATATACTTCTTTCTTTCTGTTCCCATGATTAAGTGCTTTCCTTTGGGGCATAAGTAGTGCATGTTCTGATGTGTTTAGCTTTTTTTTTTTTTTTTTTTTTTTTTTTTTTTTTTTTTTTTTCCCTCCTTCTTTCTGTAGTGGAAATGTCATCTTTGTTTTTAGTGCCACCATTGGTATTCTTGCTCACTGAGTCTTTTCTAAGGAAAACGATTAGCTCTCCTGGTCTAAAAGCTACTGGGATTTGAATAAACACCGACAATAAGATTGAGTATGTTAAAAGAGAAGTCTGTCTGTGAAGAAGAAAGCTCTTGTATCACCTATAGGGTGATGAGAAGTTGCGTTTTCTGCCCCATGTTTTTTATAACAATTTTTCCTTTACTGTGACAGCCCGCTATGCCTTTTTCTGTTTAAAACTTGATACAAATGTCTGTACTTTTCATCCTGAAAGTCAGGTTAAGACAGTATGCTTTGCAGAAAATTTTCTCAGAGTATCAAATGATGCTGTGTCTTGTTGGCTGATATAGTCAGCTACAAAATACTTTCAAAGTAGGCTAGTGGAACAAAATATTGTGTTCATTTTTTATGCTTTCATACAGTAGCTTATCCTGGTTTAAGTAGGACAGAGAGATCCTGATGATTGTCTGTTCTCTCTGAGGTGCATTCCACTGGTATGTGGTACGTTGATGTAGAGCAGGCTTGAACTTGGAGAGTTCAGTTGCAGAATGTTGTTGGTAGGCTTTCGGCTGGCAAACTTTCCATCAGAAGTCAGATTGAAGAGTACAAGATACAAACCTTGACGTCTGCTGCAAGTTTTTTCTTGTTTTCTTAGGAGCTGGGGGTGGGGAGGAAATGAACAATTAAAAAAAAAAAGGAATCCCATTCTAACTTACTGGAAGTTTGGGATTTATCTTTAAACTTTTCCATAATACTTGAATATACTTTATCTGCACTGCACAGTTCAAATGATAGTGCTTGGTAGGAAAAAAAAATGTGTGAATGAGTGGGGGTTTTAAAATTTACTTTAAAAATAGACTACCTAAATCTAAAAGCTGAAAAAAGTTGGTTTGACACATTCAGTGAAAGGAAAGTTGTTCCTTACAGATATCACTGACTTCTGTGATTACAGTCATGAGCCAGAAGTTCTGTAATTGAATAAGAAGGGAAAAATAAAAGGTAAGGGCTGATGATTATGTGGCATCTTTTTCTATTAATACACATCTTTTCTGAAGAATATTATGGAGACTTGATTTTTTTAGGGAAAGTGTATAATCTTTTCCCTACTTAAGATGGACATCTCTGTGGGGCTGGCTCTGAGTGGAGGAAGTTTCTAGAATGCTGCAACCTTCTGGGAAGATCATACCTGCAGTGCAGAAGAAATAAGATGGGTCAGAAGCAAGCTCCTTCCTGTTTGGTCACAAAACTAGCTGTGCCAAGTATTCACCCTGTTTTGTGCAACAAGATCTGTGCTGCTGCATCAGTATCAACCTCATGTTTTGCGTGTGTTTTTTTGCATAGGTGCAAGAAGCATCACAGTTTCTACAGGAAGGGGACAGAGGAGCAGCCTGGAGGATCCAATCCTTTGTGGGATTGGAAGTTGGGAGAGGTCACTTCCCCATGAATCCCAAGGATCTAGGGGTCTAAAAGACTGTAACCACTGCCTTCTCTGCAGACTCCCAAATACTGCCTCCTCAGGGGATGTTGTTAAGGAAATTGAGCTTCCTGACCCCTGCTTGTGTGTAGCACATTGTCATCTAGGAAACATAAATTTGTTGATAGCCGTATGTTTTTCAAACAGGATATTTTCAATATAGCTGTCACACTGAGCATCGGTGAACCACAGTTTGTGGCATATGGGGAAGAATTTCTAACAGCAGTGTGCATGAGGTTGAAGCCTTAAAACTGGATGTTGGAAAAGTAACATCTGATGGTTGCTTTAAAAAGTATCAGTGAAGATGAATTTGGGCTTTCTAAAGGTCCCGATAAGGATATTTCTTCTTAGGGCAGACTGTTGTGCAGTGTACCAGTTGTCTTCAGGAGACTTGCTGGCCTCATCTGTTAAATGTCATCTGGAAAATAGAGCATTCCCTTTAAGGGAATGATTAAATAGGGACACTGCCTCAAGGGGTAGTTTTCTGCACATTTATACAGTGACTGATAAAACCATATGGGTCTTGTAAGTCTATTCTAATTGAATCAGCTTTTATTGAAAGACAGAATTGTTAGAAATGCACTGAATGGATGAATTCCAAGTAAGTGATTCACACTGTAGAACAGCTAGGAATACGAAGGCACTGGAAATCAGAGCTGGCTGAAAGTTAGAATTCAAATGTACATAGGATGTGTAGAAATTGCATTGTTACTCTGCAATATGCATATGGATTATATTACGTTTTCCCATACAGACCACTAGCTCCATTGTTTGCACTGTCATAATTATTCAGTTGTATTATTTGCAGAGGCAGTGCAGTGTGCTGTTAACACTCTAGGGTACGACAGAAGTGATGGTAATGAGAAAAAATAATTTTGGATAACAACGTAAATTACCAATGTTGAAGATGCATTTAATCCTGAACTGCTTCAATGTAGAAATAAAGACTAGTTTCTCACAAGATGGCTTTGTGTGGTGATTAGTATGAGCATATTCATGTGACACGGCAAGCTAAACGTAGTTTAATCTGATAGTTTTATTCTATGAATAGCTTAATAGAGTACTGATGACTGAGGGAGCTTGAGCTGATCTGTGTCAGACTCCAAAGGCTGCTTCTCCTGCTAGTGATTTAATTTAATTGCTAGCAACTATTATACTTGCATTACAAGAACTGGTAATAGGAAATGTTTTTTCCTTTTTATAATGTGACTTCAACTGCTAAAAATCAGGAGCGGTATCATTACATGAACGGCTAGCTTCTGGGGAGACCATGGTTTGCAAGATCTAATTGGCCACAGTGTTTGCAACACTACTATACACAGTATTCCTCATGATTTCCCATTTGCTTTAAATCATGTCTCTGATGTGCTTATGCAGAAATCAATCATTTATTTATTTATATTTCTTTCTTCGGTATTATTTCTTTCTCTGGTAAAATGTGGTTTGGTTGCACTTGATCACGAAAATCAGCAATGGTAATGGAACAAATGTTTCTGCTGGGTGTTTAGTGAAGTTGAAAAAACCACTTTCCTTTGTTCTAGAATATTGTTTCCTCAGTATTATCATAGAATCATCCAGGCCAGAAGGGACTTCCAAAGGTCATCTAGTCCGACCTCCCTGCAGTCAGCAGGGACACCCCCAACTAGACCAGGTTGCCCAGGGCCTCATCGAGCCTCACCTTGAATATCTCTAGGGATGGGGCCTCAACCACCTCCCTGGGCAACCTGTTCCAGTGTCTCACCACCCTCACTGTAAAGAATTTCTTTCTAGTATCTAATCTAAATCTCCCCTCTTCCAGTTTAAAACCATTACCCCTTGTCCTATCACTACACTTTCTGACAAAGAGTCCCTTTCCGGCTCTCCCTTCAGATATTGAAAGGCCTCTGTAAGGTCTCCCTGGAGCCTTCTCTTCTCCAGGCTCAACAACCCCAGCTCCCTCAGCCTGTCCTCATAGCAGAGGTGCTCCAACCCCCTGATCATCCTCGTGGCCCTCCTCTGGACCCACTCCATCAGGTCCATGTCTTTCCTATATTGAGGGCTCCAGACGTGTACACAGTATTCCAGGTGAAGTCTCACCAGAGCCGAGTAAAGCAGAAGAATCACCTCTCTGGACCTGCTGGCAATGCATCTTTTGATGCAGCCCAGGATGTGATTGGGCTGCAAGTGCACACTGCCTGCTCATGTCCAGCTTCTCGTCCACCAGCACCCCCAAGTCCCTTTCCTCAGGGATGCTTTCTAATACCTCATCCCCTAGTCTGTACTGATGGCGGGGATTGTTCTGGCCAATTTTTGGCAGAACCTAGAAGCTCTTGTAGCACAAGGTGCTGCACAAAGCTTGTGGAGTAGATGCGATAGTCCATTAGAAGATAAATGTGATTTTTAAAAAGTAAATTTTGCTTATATATCAAATCTAGAAAAAATAAAATGTTAAGTTAGTTGAAAAATTGCCCGATGGAAGAAAATAAAGTCTCAAAACATATGTAGCTACTAATCTGCAAATATGTGGAAGGATATATTAAAAACTGGTGTGTGTTTGTATAGAAATGCATGACAATTCTCTCTAATTATTTGGGAATGATTGTTTTGCATTTGACAAAAATAGGCCTCCACTCTTGAACTTTGAAAAACATTTCATGCTTTAAATGTTTACTGCCAAACCAGCACTTCAAAAATTCATTGTCATCTTGAGGCACAAAGAAAGATCAGTAGAAAAGGTAGGGAAATCAACAGGGTAAAGATAGGGAATTTTTTTCTTTGTTTCTGTACAGCCAGATTGTATGTACTTACACCTTAACACTAGGGGTTTGTGCGTAAAGTGGAATGAATCGCTTAAAATGTAAGAGTTAAATTTTTGCGTTCTCACTTGAAGTTTAATAAGATTCTGCAATTCACTGTGTATCAAATTGACTGTTGACTGCGTCATTACATGTGGACAGTTACTGCAATGATTTAATGTATGTATATGTGTCTCGGTTCTATTGATTTCTCTCTGTATTATAAAGAATTTCAGTAAAAATTGCCTGACTCTCAGGAAATTCTTCACCTGTGCATTTGGAAGTCATGATAACAAGATTATGATGCTCAATTAAATTTGGTTCCATTTATTTTATTTAAAGCTGTCAACACCATTGCAGTGTCTATATAGATATAGGCCTTGGCCTTCCAACATGTTTCATGGGTTCTTTAAAAAAAAATAAATCAATATCTTTGAAGTTAAGCTTTTTGCAGGCAGAGATCAGCTCAAAACAAGGTAGACTGGGGAAGCTGTATATACGTTTAATTTTTCCCTCTGTTTAGGTGAAGTTGCTTACATTTGCTGTTATAAAGCCAGTTACAGTGCGGGGAGAAAAAAGGACTCCGGAAAGGGCATAGATGCAAAAATTCCGAGCAATATCGTAACGTGTTTTGCAGGAAGAAAGAGAAAAACATGCCCAAGGAAATGAAAATGTTAACTGCTTGATATTTGTAAAGTAATTTGCTATCAGGGTATGCAGGGGGAAGGGAGAGGATATAATTGGATTAAAAATAGTTGATGGGAGGAAAGTTTGTTTACTTCTTAGTAGCTTCTACTTCAAAGTACTGTATTACTTGTTATAGAAACTGAATTCTGAAAGAAATACTTATGTATTTCATTCTGGTGCCATTTAGACCTTCTGGCGTCTAAATCGACATCATCAGTGCATCATGAAAAAGTCGCATTCCAAAGCTGCTGGTTGTAACCTGTCGTGTGATCTTCAGAGTAAAAAGCTGTCTAAGCTCTATTACAAAGTTACAGTTAGAACTTTGCATAATTGATGTCTTTTTGGAAACATGCAGGAAGCATATCATACTATAATATTGCTATGATACTTAACTATAGCTGTACCCTATAAAAGTTACTGAAATAAATGTCGTAAGAATTGCTCAAAACATTCCATACCTAAGTGAAGATCTTCTCCTAACAATATGTTACAGAAGTAATCTTTCACTTACAAAATCTTCTACCCCAAACAGCCTTTTCATATCCTTCTTTTTGTCTGTTTCTTTAAAAAGCTAGTTACTGTAAAATCGCACCTCTTTCCAGCTTAATCCCTGTATGCATGTATTTGCTTTGGAGATTAGGAATAACTTCTTATTTTTAAATTAATTGCTTTACTTACTGCATTAAGGTATATTTGAGAATGTGAACCGTGTAGTTAGAGAAATGAGGACTTGTGGTGAAGCAGATTTGAGTAGGGACTAGCAAGAATATGATGATTAAGTGGAAAGTATGCAAAGATAAGCTTTTCTTGAGATTTCGGTAATGACTGCGAACTAGAAAAATGGAGATTAGAGTATTACTGTGGATATCAGATTTCTATTAGCTTCTTGAGACATTAATATTTAGGATAGATGTGAGTGGAAAATGATCTTCAAATAAATTATAAGATATTTAAAGCCTGTACATTTGTATTGGGAAATGGTCCAGTCTAGTAATGAAAGAACAGAGTAGGGTTTGAATGATTTGACTTTGTTCTCAACAAAATTTTAATGCACTTAACTGTATTCTATTTAGACTTTTAAAAGACATGTATGATATAAACATCAGCAGAACACGATTTTTATTAGGGTTTGGTTAAACCTAATCTTAATTCTTCCAATAGTTTTGTTTACTTCGCAACGCCATTGTTAATTGAGTTACTTAAAGTGGAATAAACAATAGAACTTTTGAGTTTTCTTTCTTGCTCAAGGAGATTAATTATTTAAGAAAAAATCAACAAGTACTTACTCAAATATTAGCTTTAGGAGTTTGTCTTTTTGGTTTTGGTGACAGTTTTAAGAAGTGTCGAGCAGGGTGGTCTGTAGGCTTATTAGATGCACAGCTTTGTGGAATGAGCCTGTGCAGTTTTTCTTGGTGAGCCGATACATCAGGTCTTGTGCTGTCTTGCAAATGCATTCTGAAAACACCTGGGGAAGTGTTTTAAACTGTGTCAATTGTTTTTAATATAGATTTGCAGAATTTTAGATGAGCCAGTACGTGAGTCTTTACTTTTAACTGCTTTGTGAAAGTTACCCAGTGGAGTGATATTTACGAAGGGATACTTATGAAACTATTTGATTAGGTATCCAATGGTAAGATTTGATATGATTTAGATGAAGAGACAGTCATAATCATCATGAGGCTGGCTTTGTGTTGTCCGGAGCTAAGCAATATATGATATATAAAAATAAAGAAACAACAGGGCGGTACAGAATATTGAGTAACACAACAGCATGCATTTCGAAGTACAAATATCTGAAATATAACCCTGTATTCTATATGCAGTACTAAAATTATGCTATGAATTTTTCAAGAATGTATGGACTTTTCTGAAGTAAAATACGTTTGCTGCTAGCAAATGGGTAGCACACTTTGAAAAATGGTCATTGGAAATGGCCCCCATCCTGTTACTTTCTGCATAAAGGCTGCAGCTATAAGAAGGAGATGACTAATTAATTCCAAGGTCTGCCCTCCTTTATCAGGGATTAGTCTTATTTTCAATGGCAATGCACTACAAAATACAGACAACTAAAGACTGCCAGTCTACCTCCTTACACAAGAATTAAATATACTACCAAATTCTGAAAGAATTGAAGGTTGGAAAAACTCAGGCACGTTAACAAGGCATTTCTGAAATCCTCACTAGATGAGGGAATAGCAAAAGCTGGTGGAGGAGAAGTACTAGTACATGACCAAAATCAGAATTTCATTTGAAAGAATATTGAGTATCTTAATGAAGTCAGGTTAGAAAACACACAGCATGGAGACATAGAAGCCCCCAGTAGCAGATGGAAAGGAGATTTCCTTGCATTTGGCACCAGTTCTGAAAAGTGTCTTAAAATTTTAATGCTGTTTGAATTGTTACAGCAATATAACACATTGCTGTGTGTCACCTCGATGTCAGAACTACCTGCAGGAAGGATCCACAGTAAAGTTGTTTTCTGTCCAAAGCTACTATCATTTGCAGTGGATTAAAAGTGCACATAGCTGGTTACAGTGTATCAACTTATCCATGATACTTTATGTTTCTATAGATCCATGAGACGCATTTTATATGGAAGTCAGGGGACAACAGAACTGTCAGAGGAAGGAGCAAGCAGTGTAATTATAGGTAAATGAAAGAAAAGTTTCTGTAATTGAAGTAAGGATGAATGCTTGAACAAAAATTTCTAGCTTTCAAAATAGAAACCAGCTGAATTTCAGCATGAGTTAAAGTAGAAGTTGCATAAGCTTGTATATAAGAAAAGGTAGGATAAGATAGAAGGAAAAATCATAGGGGTGTTAGTCAAATAAAAAACAGAGGCATTGTCATTATGATACTGTAGTAGTCAAATTTCTTTGTGACTGTCAGAAATTCATGACTTCGGGAAGGTTGCTTTTTTAAGCGGTTATCCTTCATAAGTAGTAAACAAAGAAGAAGGTGGGATACAGGAAAACTTGCAGTGGTTTGAGGAACTGACTGACTGTCTCTCGTGCCTAGTGATTAGTTCTAGGTATTTTTTCCAGGAAGCTGATTGAGCTTGTTCTCTTATGCTCTGCCTGAAGATATTTAATTGAGAACATCTGACTTTGATTTTAAAGTTTCTACTACCTTAGTCAGAAGTGGACAAGCATTCTGTGTTTAATGTATAGTGCATCAGCATACACTGTGTTTATAATGCAGCTTTTGGTGTAAACTCCAAGACTGTGCCAAGAAGACATCATAAAAAACCGTGTGTGGAGTTTGTAAAGGCCAGAGTTTTGTTTTGTTTTAACTTGTCTGGTTCTTTAGCAATCAGCTTTGCAAGTTTGACCAAAGACGACTTGTATAAATGCATTAGTTACTGCTTGTAAGGCCTTTTGGCAGTAACGAGTTTGATAATTCTTGGAAAACCCCAGAGAGTTAAGTTCAGGACACTGATTGACTAGATTACTGGTTTCCAATGAATGAGTTCTGCCATGCCTTGCTGGCAAGACAGAACAGATTGCAGAAGTATGAATGAAGCTGATCTTCAAAAAAATGCTGTACTTGTTACTTGAGTCCTGTGCAGTGAGGGCCATAAAGCAACAAAGAGTAGAAGATTTTGGAACTTCCATTAACATTTATTCAGTCCTCCTGATTCATATGAAAGGGAAGAACACTTTGTTTTTAAAGAATAATATGGATTTTTCATTTTTGGGGAAAGGATTCCGTGACCAAGGGCATGACAAAATCAGTGAGGTTTCTGTTCCAGATATTTCGAACCTGTCTTTCTTGAGGGATGAATCTACTGTCTTGAACAAAAGGTCAGTGTCTCCCTGCGGGAAAGAGAAGTTTAGATAAATGGTACTGCTTAAGGTTTAGGGGTGCCTTTGAATAAAACCTCTTTAAGTCTCTGAAACCTGGTCGGGGTTTTTTTGGTTTTGTTTGGGGTTTTTGGGGGGTTTGTTTGTTTGTTTGTTTGTTTTTTGGTTGGTTTTTTTTGTTTAAGAAGTGATGATCTTTTACAGGGGAGGAAAGAAAAAATTTGTGTGCAAAATTGAAATTATGGAATGTGTTGGATACTGTGTAGAGATGCTACATAAAAGCAGGTGAAGAATTTTAAAGAAATACCACAGACTTTGTTTTGCTCAGAAGCTGGTCTTTTCTGGGAATGGAAATATGATAGGAGATAAGATGTTGCTTGTCAGCCTGAAAGTTCAAACTGTGGAGGAATAAATGATTCCTGGGTTATTATAGTTACCTGTTCTGTTTGACAGTGGGAACATCTTATCTGTTCCATTGAATCCTTCTGTCATTCAAAAGGTAGCTTCTAAGTATCTGGAAGAGAAACTTGAGTCCATGAACCAAAAATAAATCAATACCGTATTGGACAGCTGACAACATAACCTCCTCCTGTAGGAGTAGTGTTTCACAAGCAATTTTTCCCTGATTTCTAGGATGGGACAAGGTGTTTATAATTTCATAGGAAACCAGGTAGGAAGATGAATTTGAAAACAGAATTGTATCAGGTCATTGTCAGATTAAGTCAAACTGGATTAGAATATTGCTGTAGTTATTGGAGCAAAAGTGTGGCAAATAAAGTTACCAGAGCTCAATAGCAGATGTAAATATCTGGCTTAAGATGTTGTATTCTAACAGTTTTTAGATATGTTGCATGTGGCACTTGCTTTACAAAATAGGTAACTTGCCACTCCAGGCAGGATAAGTCTTCAGCAAGTAGTTTTTGTCTGAACTGAAGCCAGGAGGTGGATGGACTTGAAAAGAAAGGGAAAGAAAGTATCATATTTGAATGGAAGCTCTGCTTGGCAGGTATTATTCTGGATCCAGTACATCTGTTGAAGAACATCTTTCAGCCTGATTGAAAGCTGAGGTGACAGCATTTCCTTTATTTAGACCTGTTCTGTTAAGATTGGGAAATCATCATTTTAATACTTTTGGTGTAGTAAAATGCACAAAGCAGAGGAGATCTAGCTTCAAGAAAGAGTGTGCCTTTGAGTATGTCTCCTATTCTTCAGCGTATCTGAACTCTGCACGCTGTGCATTATAAATGACAATACACCTTTTCAACCTGTTATGGGAAAAGTGTATGTATTCAACACTGAGATGATGCCATCTAGCTCTCTGTATTATAGAACAGCATAGGATACGTTCTGAGATCTGTGGATACTGGGAGGATATGCATACTGGTTCTGTGTGGACCAGTCCCAAGTCCAGCGTGGCTCACACTGAATCGATGTGAGCTGAGTTGTTGGCTGCTCTGTGGGGCTGTTGATGCCTCTGCGCTGTGCTTCTCAGCAGTCGTCTTTGCTCGGCTGCACTGTGCTGCTTGGCAGTCTCACTTGGTTGGCTCTGTGTGTTCAGGATATGCAGCACCAAACGATCCATCTTCCCTGAACCCTGCACACAGGGGTGCATCGTGCTGACGCACGACTCACTTGAGATGTAGATAGATTTGGGATTGGTTCATGGAAAAACTGTCGCAGTTGTCCACCATTGTGCTCTTTGTTTCCAGACTGTAGCAGATGGACCTGAGACCTGGTTTGACAGATAAGAAGCTCAAGTGTGTCAGAATTTCAGCTTATACTCCAAGTAGTGCAGGAGACATTAGACTGCATTACGGACTCCTGACGGCTGCAGAAGCAGCACTGTGCAAATGTAGATGTGCTCTGTATAAATTAAATAAATTGAGCCAGACCCCAAGACACCTCAGCATTCTTTGAGCAACCTGCTCTAGTGGAGGTGTCCCTGCCAATGGCAGGGGGGTTGGAACTAGATGATCTTTAAGGTCCCTTCCAACTCTAACCATTCTGTGATTAAGCCACTTCGATTGTCTGCATGTTTGATGCACAGCTTGGGCAAATGAGAGTTTACTGTACTTCTGCTGGGTATGTTGATTATTAGTATTGTACATAGATTTTTTTTGTTTATTTATTTCTGTTTTCATAATGGATCCACCTTGTTGTAATGAGACCAAGTTAGTCACCCTATCAAATTGGTCAAAATTCTTTTTACATATATTATTGGTAAACACCAAGTGTGAGAAACTAAGGAAGCATGCACTGCTCTGAGATGTTCAAAATGACTTCTGAGCAGGAAGGTATTTTGTTGATCTCTGGGAAAGGGAAATGACTTGGTCCAAAAGTTCCAGATATCCTTTGGTCTACTGCATTTCATGTATTATTGAATGAGTATTTTTCATCTCTATGCATGTAAATTGCTATGCTATAAAGCTTTTTTTTTTTTTAAGAATGCCAACAACAAAAACTAGTCCATCCTTCTCAGTATTAAATATTTGTTCACTTTGAGAGCATCAGTGTTGAATGAGTTTCTGCGCACAAAACCTAGACAAGTCTCTGCCGCCTCTGTAAATATACCCTCTAAAGCTGCAGCTAGATCAAATCCTGTAAGATAAAATATAGTCACATCCTACAATAACAAGAATAGATTTAAAATGATGACATCCTTCTTGTTGAGCATTAATGAGAATTGTAGGGAAGACAAAAAATATATCCTTGAATGTTTATATTACTGTCTGTTGGCTTTTTAAAAAGTAAAAATGTTAGTTTTCTTATTTTTTAAAGGAGATTATGAAGTGTGTGAGTATTTGTGTGCAGAACCTTGAAAGCAGCATTGGAATTAGATAATTAATAAAACCATAATAGATGAGGTTGGAATAGAAATGTCGGTGAAAGCCTGGCTGATGTTAACTTAGAAGAAAAATAACACTGGCTGAAAAGGAAAACTAAGTGATAGAGAAGGAGAAGGATGATATTCAGAGCTGGGATATTTAGCGGTCTCTTGGAAGCTCAGTAAATCAGTTTGTGGTATGGCTGCACTGCTTACAGCCTAAACCATAAAGTCCACCTCTGTTGGAAAGAATTGATAGTTCTTATTTTTTGTAATAGTGTATGCCTCTCTTGATTAGTGTTCCACTTAAAACAACTGAAGTGAAATTACTAGATAAAAATGCAAAGTTTTGAGGAGCTGACTAAGCAATATATATTGTATTTATGAACATTTCTGCCTGTAGTTCTGGATTGTTCAGTTGTAAAGTCACTCCCACTGATAAAGGCAAAAGTGCTTGTAATCATCATGTAAGCAGAAATTCATAGAGTTTCTTTCTAAACACCAGTTAGGTCAGGTGCTCTTGGATATGCTCAAAAAGCAAATTACCATAAATGTATTGATGAAAAAAAAAGGTGGTGTTAACATTGTCTGTATCTACTTAATCTGTAGCAGCCTATTACAAGGAATCTTTAACTGACTGGTTTTGAAAACCAGTAATTTAAAATGTCGTATTTTGGCAAATCATCAAAATCAATTTCCTGTTACAGGAATAGCACTTCTTACATTTATCTTCTCTGTGAGAAAGCCTTGTCTGTATGAATTCCTTCATGCTTGAACGATATGATTCAATAACTGCTAAATCATGAACAATTCTATCAGGTTAAAGCTTCATGAGTGGTAAAGTTATCTCCTGAAGCCTGCATGCCTTGCAAAGTGCTTGGTTGCAGTTCAGTAGCACCTTCTGAGTACCTGGGGAAAAAAAATTGAATGCTTGAAAGACACTCTTAGTATTGAGAGAGGTGAATTTATTTTTTTCCTCAAATTTTTAATATAAAAACACTGAATGCCTTATTTAAGAAATCTGGAAGTGACAAAGCAGGTAATAAAATTCAGAACATAGATATAAATGACAGACAGGTATAGAAATAATTGACAACAAAAAGATGGATGTTTAAATGGGAAGAATGAAATAACTGAGTGGAATTCCTTGTCACAGCAGAACCACATAGAATCCCTTGATTAATTTTTAGTGCATCTTCCCAAACATGATTTCTCTGTGTTTTTCTTGTCTTAGCTGACTTCTGTTCCTTGTGGCAAAGATTTTTTTTGTCAGTCTCATTTGTTTTATGGTACTAGAAAAAGAAGTTCTAAACCTAGGACTTAGTTCTAAGCTTGATTTCCCAGCTGTGCTCTAATAGAAGTTATCTAGTTTGCCCTCAGGAACTGAAATTGTTGCAAATTGAGAACTCCTAAAATAGTTGGCTAAGAATTTTTTTTCCCTCTCTACCCCTTTTTAACAAATTTCTGTGACCATGGTGTTGTCCACAGCCCTGGGAAATAATTAATTTTGTGTGGAGAGGTTCGCTACTGTCTTACTTCATAAGTAACATGTCAGATTATTCTCTCAGGTCACTATGCAGTAATGATGGGATTGTCACTTGGCCATAACTAGGAATATTAACTCCCTGTATCCCTATCTCCTGGAGCAGCCTTCAGTTCAAGACAGATGATCAGTTTTGTTTATATATATGTAATCAGAGGGTTTTTCCACCTGGAATAATAAGCTTGTGCATCAATTACACCTTGGTTCTTCTTCCTTTGTTATGAACTATGAAAAATGGTTGAAACAGTTTTGAGGCAAGTTTTCTTAAAAATATCCTATATATGCTGTTAATGTAAACAATTGTAGTCCGTTGAGTCATTTCAGTGTGTTTTTCCAAGGACCCAGTATCAATCTCTCCTGAAAAGCACGTAGTCACGTGTTTGCCAGTTGGTACAAGCTGGGTAGTATTCACTAAGTGAGCCATTGCTCATCTTTGTCCCTCCACGAGTCAGCATGGGCTTAGTTTATGAGTGGGTATGTGGTAGTCTAGTTTTTATCCCAAAGTTCTATTGTGTTGACATTTTCAATAGTCTTTATTTTTTACTTTAATTCATAAGCACTTGCTGTGAAGACTCATGAAATCTCAGCTTTTTCATATTAACTGCCTTCCCCACACTTTGTGGATTTTTGTAACTTGGCTTTCACTCTGTAACATGAACTATTGCAATCATTACTGAAACTATAACTTGCTAATGGGAGCTGTCTTGATTTTCTGCTTTTGTTATTTTACTCGTTGTTTCACCTAAACAAGAAGTGCCAGTAGTGTGATCCTGTGGGTTGGGATAAATAAATATGCATAAGAGCTGATAGCTTCTGTTGCTTTAATAACTGCTTTGTGTTTTCAGAGTATCACAGTGCATGTAATTTGTGCTTTTTCTATTTAAAAAAACCCAACAGCAAAATTCAAGTAGCAAAACCCAAGAGCTTGGCAGGGTAAACATTCTTTTGGAGAAGAAATTTGCATCCTCAAAGTCTTAACAATCTTAACAAACCTTTTTTATATATCATCATTTGAAAGTTCTTAACTCCAAAATCTCAAAGAAATGCCTTTGCATTGGAAAGAGAAAAATGTTTCATTTCACATTAGAATCCTGGTATTCCAATACAAAATAAAATAAAAATTACACTATTTCAAAATAATATTTCACAAAATGTAAAAATAAGCAGCTGTTGAAATTCTTTTGCCTGCTGTTCCTCTTCTCACCTTGGTTTTTAGTTTGGATCAAAACTTGGAAAGGAAACTGTGCTGTGTATGCTGATGGAATGTGGTTGGAAGTTTTTGTTGCCAGCTTTTCAAGTGTATCTATGTTCTGACAGCTATATCCTACTGTTTATGATTGGTGCAGTATATCTTTTTTTCCAGTGAACAACTTGGTAGATACACAATTTAACAGGATTTGTTGTTGCTTTCAATGAATTTGTTTGAGCTGAAAACAATTAAGTTTTACTCTATAAGGCCAACAGTGGCTTTAGGTTTGATACCTAAAAGTCCAGCTTTTACCCTTTTGTGATATGGATCGTATACTTCAATATTGCAGTAGACTCAAAACAGACCCCTTCCTCAACTGCGGGGGCTGGGATTGGGTGGTGAAGTGAAGCTTCCACATGGAATACCTCCTGGAGTTCACTCCATATAAGTCTCTGACTGGATATGACAACTGAGAGAAGAGGGAACACTGCAAAGTCTTGTCTGTAAATCCTTAAAAAAATATTCAAAGAAAATCTCATTTGTTGATAATGCAAGTAAGTGAAACAAAAGGTTGTAATGGTTTTAAATTTGATGTGCTATTTTAATGAAGTATTAGCAGCAAGATAAGTTTTAGCACTATTTCTTTTTATAGTGATTGTTATTGTTAATAACTGAAGTGTAGAGAGTTTGAGACTTGTTGTAAAGTCTAAGCTTTATGTGTATATATGTGCACACAGGAAACCTCGACCTGTCTCTCAGCTGGTTGCACAACAGGTTCCTCAGCAATTTGTGCCCCCTACGCAATCAAAGAAAGAGAAAAAAGACAAAGTAGAAAAGGAAAAAAGTGAAAAGGAAACAACAAGCAAAAAGAACAGTCATAAGAAAACCAGGTACAAAATTTTAGAAACTTTTGTGATATTGGTAAAACGATTTAAAAAATAAAATAAGAAAATGTTCTGTAATTTTACTGCTTTGTAAGTGCTGTGGCAAATTCTTTCAACATACTTGTTGAAAGAATTTGTTGTTTGGCTAAATATTTGTGTGTGAAGTTTTATTGGTTTAGGATGCTTATAAAATGTGAAGAAAACCTGCAGTTTGTAATTTTGACCAGAAGATGGAGACTAGCTGAATACCTAGAGAGAGGAAGACCTGGGTATTTTTGTTAAGGGTTACAGATGTATTTCTCACACCATACGAAACTGTAGATAGGCAAACAGATGATACTAGTCTCTGAAAAATAGAGGGGACAGGAGTGACTAGTTTTCATGCAAAATAATAGAAGAGAGAGAGAACCAGCACCAGGCTGCAGAACAGTGGGAAAGTAACGTGGTTATTGCCATCCTTGCAGAACTGGAACAAACTTTGAAGGGCTGGACTTAGGGTATAAATTAATGTGACAGGATAAGGCATGTATATTACCTAGCAATAAAAATCTCTATGCTACATCTGGGATGCTGAATGAAACCTTGGACTCTCAGAACTGAGAACATGAAATATTACAGTACAGACAAGCAGTTGTAAAAGCCTTGATCTTTCTGTGAGACCAGGTGGAAGGAAGGTGCAAACTGGGAAACAAAAGCAGCAAGCTTAACCCCTCAATCATTGCAGTCTTAAGCATAAAGTTACTGTGGCAAGAATGCTGTGCCACAAAGCTCAGAAGTGTACAAGATGTGTAGTCTAATCAAATGTGGGAGGAACTATGAATATTTATTGTTTTTTGCGTCTTTTGTGCCCGGAGTAAGTTCGTGAGGATCAGATCCAGGGAGAGATTGAGAGTCAAGAGAGAACAGTTCTTAAGAAAGTCATGGTTAGGATTAAGGACACTAGGATGTTCCTTCTTTTTCTTCTTTTCGTCTTTTTTTTTAAAACTGAAATTTACTAGCTTACCTCATGCAGCTAAAGTACTTCAGTTATGAAGTATTTGATGTTAAGGGGGGTTGGAACTAGATGATTTTTAAGGTCTTGTCCAACTCTAACCATTGTATGATACTATGAACATAGTGAGTTTTAATTAAGCTAATTAAATATTTATAAATTGAAATACTGATAGTTGAATTGCAATAGTACATTAAAAATGCAAAAGTGAGGTAGGGAAAAAGGGAGAACATTTAAAAAATAACTAAAATAAAAATCTTGGATGAAATACCAGTATCGAGATTTGCATTAAGAATTGCTATTTCAAATAACCAGGCTACTTTTTTTTTTTTTTTTTAAATGCTTCAAACAGTTCAATTTTTCACAGAATTGAGTCACTAGGTAGCATAGCAAGTTAAGAATGCTTGATTAATTTAAGCAGACTCCTTCAGTATCCTTTGGGAAAAGGGTATCCTTTTCTCTTTGCCTGAAAACTTGCTGGAAATGCTCATAAAAGATCTGCATGCACATTCAATATGATTAATAAGCTCCAGGCACGGCACTTATGCAGGTTGATAATGCTGAATTTTTCTCTCCATTCCCATGTTACAAAGCAGCAGATTTTCAGTTTTCTCTTAAATTTTTCAGTCACACTACTTCAGCCTCAGGGGAACGAGACGTCAAAGCCTGTCTCTATTCCAGCAGAGGAAAAGGCGTGAGGTGTTTCAGCTGAAGTGACTGGGAACCAATTCCCAATTCTACTTCAAACAATGTCAGATGATAGGGTAAAGGTTAGGGCTTTGCTGTTAGCACACCTGCTAACATGTGATGTCATATTAATTTTATTGCAGCTTGAGCTAGTGAAAGCTGTGGAGTCAGTTAAAAGCATAAAGCTGTGCTTTTCATAACCGGTTGTATAAATTCAGCTGTCTGGTGACGGTTTTTCATGGTAGTCAAAGGAAAGTAGTAAATTGGAAGTACTTTATGCTTGTCACTAGCAACAAAATGATGGCAGAATATAAGCCAAAGTATTCTCTGGTCTGAATGTTGTGAAAATCAAACAATTGAAAGATTAGCTGAAGAGACTTACCCTATCGACGCTGTGCATGATGCTCAGCTCTGTGCATAATTTAAATCAGAGCGTATGTCAGCAATACCAGAGTTATACTGGGAACACAAAGTCCAGTTCAAATAGTGTACTAGTGAGGTTTTGAAATGAAGTAATACCTGCTGCAAGTTAGGGCTGTCTGTGCTGTTGAATTCAAAAGAACAGGCACCAACATCTTCATTACTGAATATCATTCTCTACTTTGAATTGTTGCTTAAGGCTGCTGCAGAGATGGATGCGTCTCTGGATCGAATTCATAACTTTGTATAGCCACAGTAAACAAAGACTTAATTTTTAAAAGTAAAAGGCTTCACATGTGCAACACATCCATATTGCTGCACAGTTACATTATTCATAAGGTCAACTTTTAAATAATCTAAGGAGAAGGAAATGTGTTATGTTCAGATGCTAAACAGATTAGGAAACACTCTACCATAAATACTTGTGGTATGTTGTTTTCCTGTGTATAATGTGTTGCACATAGCAGTCCTATGTCCACATGTATGTTTTCTGGAGCTCCTAAAGAGTAGGAAGAAGACAAACTAATAAGATGGCGTGTGTGCTTTTAATGTGATTATTTGCTTTATTTAGGCCACGGTTGAAAAACGTGGATCGAAGTAGCGCTCAGCATTTGGAAGTTACCGTTGGAGATCTGACAGTCATAATTACAGACTTTAAGGAGAAGACTAAGTCACCGCCCGCTTCCAGTGCTGCTTCTGCAGATCAACACAGTCAGAGTGGTTCTAGCTCTGACAACACAGAGAGGGGAATGTCCAGGTCATCTTCACCCAGAGGAGAAGCGTCATCACTGAATGGGGAATCTCATTAAAGTTTATTTACTCCAGTTTCTTTAGTCTCTTCTCTTCAAAACATGCAAATACATAACTTCTGTCACCCGTTACCACATTTTCATGACAGATTATCCATGCATAATTGGTATGTTGACTGGAACATAATTTATGCAGTTTTAAAAAAAGAAAAAAGTGCAGTGGTAGAAACAATAATTTAAATGCAATCTATAAATGCTTACAAAGCATTTTCTGACCAACTTTTTAATCTTCATGTGTAAAGGTGCCATGAAAATGTGGTTTGAATGTTCATTATGCAGTGTTATTGGTAAGTCCATTTTCACTTTTAGTTAGTGAATTCTAACACAACTCTTGGAGTCTCTACTATTGGCATGTACTGAATTTAAATTTTTATAACATAGTTCAAGCTGCCTAAATATGTATTATTTGAGAATTGTGAAACATAGTTATATGTATGCAAGTCAGAGATCAACTTAATCAACTATTGCTGCAAGAGAATTTTCATAATAATTATCTTCTTAAAAACACCTGCTGGTACTTGGTGTGGTTAAATAGGAAAAATGTTATTAAATAAAACATTTGTATGAATTTTTGCCAATGTTTGACACATTTTACTAGATTACTGTTACTGAATTATGTTTTACCAATATTTTTTCACACTTAAAACACTTATTGTAATGTTTACAAGCAAAATAGAAAACACGTTTCAAGCATTGATTGGTTAACCTTACAATTCAGGTAAAGTACTACATTGTCACTGTACACTGGTATTCTATGTTGTGGAACAAATATGGAACCTCAGGTGACTGTGCAATTGGCAAAAACTAACATTTGGAAATATGAAACTTTGCAAAAGCTTTAAAAATTACAGAAGTGCAGTTCTCGTTTCTTCTTAGTGCTGTTTCCTTGCCCCAAATTTACTTAGTGTCATATAGTCACTTATCATTTCATGACAGGAATATCAGATGTTGCACAAGAATAAGGAAATAACAGTACTATTAATTTTTTGTTCCTGAATCAATTTCTTTAATTTTGATTTGGCTATTAGAATATATTATGACATAAATCATATCAAAAAGCCTAGTACCCTCCTTTATGGCATAAACTGTTGACGTTTATGCACCTAGCAATATACTGATACAGAGCAGAACTATTTACAATCCCATCTGGTATTATATAAAATTACCAATAAAATATTTTTGTGAATACAGATTTTGCATTTTTGTTTACAACCAATAAGTGTTTTGATGCACACATACAATCCATGTATAGATTTTAAATTATAGATTCAGGTTCAGTACAAAAGTCCATTTAGCTCTTCTTAGTGAGGTAGTTCACTTACACTCTTGTGATTCTTTTCTCTTTCGTTCAAAAGAAATATATTTTTAAGCCCATGTAAAAGTTGGATGGACCTTCCTGGTAGTGAATCCAGCCCCAAATTATTACCAACGTATGATACGTCTTCTTAACAGCTAAAGCAATGGATTTTTGTAGCCCCTGACAATTGTGATGTTTGGTGGTTTCTTGTAGTAATGTATTTTTCTGTTTTTAATGCAGTACTTCTACAGGCACAATGGTACTGTTCTATTTTGTAAGATGCTAGTTGTGAAATACAGTTAGTTGCATAAAATGAAAGTCTGATGTGATATCTGAGAACATACATACCTCATTCCTTGGTGTTGCTGTTTAAACTTTTTAGACATCAAATGTTAATTATAGGCTATTTCAGATGGATAACTACTGACCTGTTTATTATGTATTCTGCTTTATCTTACTAAATAGGATGTCTGTTCATTGCCGTTACCTGGCCAAATCTTAGTATCTGTAAAACAATGCATTTTAAAGTTCTTAAATGTTTTTGGGGCGGGGCTGGTGTTCAGAATAACATACACTAGTTTTTAAAAGAAAAATACATGCTTCTCAACTTTATTTTTTTATATTTTATTTTTAGGTGGGACTATTTGCAGAATATACTGATGTAATGGATTACAAGAGAACCGAAACTGTTTAAAGTAAGCAGTTTAATGATAGCAAATCTCATCGCAAGATGTTTTATGAAATGTGTCTCTAATTTAAAATGTAATGAATGCTAACACATTTCAGAATTCCTTGCAAACAAGTAATAATCTATTACCAGTAGTTCACTAAATGGGAAACATATTTTCATTTAACTTTATGTGAATAAAACACCCAGCACTGCCAACAAGAGGTCTCTTTGTATCTTCGGAAATAAGCGGTTTGGTTTGAAAGGAAGGGAGGATGGAGTGGATTTTACTATGATTCAACTGTCTCTAGAGAATAATCTCAAAAAAATGTGATACAAGTATGGTTATAATCAAAAAGAATGCAGAAAAGTCTCACTGTTCTTTATGGAGTAAGACATAGAAAAGCAATTTCTAACCACAGATACAACACAAGTCAGTTAGGATCTAAAAACTGAGCTGTGGTGGTTTTAAGCGAACGATTATGTTGCCAGTGTTTACATTGCAGTGATGCCTGTTTTGGCATTAAACAAAGTCAAGAACTTTTGCCTGTTTGTTATTAAAGGGATGTGACAATACTGACAGCAGAGTAGACAAATTCTAAGTAGAATATTGCATTTGACTCTGTTCATAATGTTATAATTTAAATGAACTTCACTTCCATAATTTCTAAATAATTTTGACTTGTAGTTATCCTAGATCCTTTTTCTAACTGTAAATATATTTAAAAGCATCTTTACTCCATTTATAAAGAGTGAAAATTTAATGTTGTAACGTGTTTTGATTAGCTATTTTTCTCTGTGACTGCTCGCAGCATAAGAACTGTTATTTGTTAAATTCTATATATGCACCAGTCTTCAACAGCCATAGATCCCGGGTTGTTCATGAAATGGTGACCCGACAAAGACAAGTGTAATCGTGTTCCATATAAATGAGTTCTTTTATTTGCTGATTGATTGTCTGGTTTCAGAAAGGGAAAAGGGGGAGAAATGGGGAAAAATGAAGTATAATTAGTTCATTGATAAAGTGTACAATAACTCAGTCTCTTATTATCCTAAATTTGCCCCTAATAATAGGTGGTATATGGAAAAGAACAAATATACAGTTGTAGACCATGGTCCTCTTTTTTTTTTTCCCCCCTGAAATTAAGTATGTATATTAGAGATAAACAAAAATTGTTCTACTTAGTAGCAAGTTAAATTATGCCATATAACAGAAGTGTTAGTAAAAAGAAAATTAAAAAAACCCCATAAAAATATTGATATAAAAAGTTTTGAAATTAAGACTATGACTGAAGTTTTAACCTATTACATGTTTCTCTGGATATTTGATATTTTGGGGCATAGATTGTAAAATCTCAAATTTTTTTTAGATTTTATAATTTGTGCACTTTACTTTTTTAATATTATGGATAGCACATTTTTAGGTAGCCATGTATGACAGAATACTTTTTATAATTTGTTTTCACTAGTTCACTGTAGTGTTCAGGCAGGTCTTCTAAACTTGACACAAACGTATGGCTCTGCATCTTAAATTCTTTAATATTTCTCTCTCCTGGCTCAGAAGTCAGCCAGTTTCCCACATTATGCTAATTGATTATACTTTGTCATACAGGATGGATTTGGCACGGAGCAGTCTATTGTGTACTTCTTATGTACATCCAGGGTTCTTTAACTGTATCTGCTTGGGTTTTTTCTGTCACATGCCTTTCTTTCACTCTGCTCCCTGCTAGGGAGTCTGGGTGTGCTTGCTTTCAAATATCAGAAACTATTTGGAAATAGAAATGCAATTTAATTTAATTTCTCCAAAGGCAGCAGCAAGTGCTATACTTGTAGTAAATTTTGCCTGTGCTTACTCAGGAATAAGATAGGTAAGATAAAAAGTTAATGCTGGTTTTGGCTATGATAATTTGCAAATGCTTACTTCTATCAATGTTAAGATTTGGGTGTGCTGGAAACACTGTTCGAACTTTCAAAGGTTTTTCTTGCCTGAAATTATCCCATGACTTAAGTCAAAACAGTCTCAGTTTGAAAGGGTGTAACTTCACAAAGTAGCAAAAGCTGTACAGTAAAATCAGTCAGAATGAGGAAGCTCTTTTGTACTGTCAAAGTTTAAACTTCAGATATTGAGCTTACTTTGACATCTGAAGAAGAACCGGTGTTTTAATAAGAATTAACAGGATTTAACTGCTAAATTAAAATCCAAAAAGTACTTCACAAGTTAATTACAAATGAACGCTTTACAGAAATTATTGTAACTTCCCCTCTAGATGGATATGAATGGAGTAAATGGTATTATCCAACAGGAAGTGATGTTTGCTACTTTCCTAAGGCAGCACACAAGAAGACTGTGATATGTCTATGAGCAAGGCCTAGGAGTCCAGGTATCCCTTCCTGGCCCCCACCTAAACTATACCATTGGATTCACACAGCAATAGAAAATGCAGCGAAGAAATGAATTCATTTCAGATCCCAGAGTCTTAGTAATGCCAGAGCTGTTTACAGCTTCTGTATTGGTGAAAATGGATTAAAATGAACCACCACCATACAATACCTCCCTCATCATCTCCCTCAGGAGATGTTAATCCCTCAGGAGATGTCTTTGATCCTAATCTTGCTCCTTTTATTATGGGAAACAGATAAAAGTCACCTGAAAGAACTTGCTGTGTCCACTGACACAGGGGATTTTAAAAGGAGACAGTTCAAGGTGCACAGGAAGTTTTAGCTGTACTGTTAAGGAGTTAAAAATGGAAGATGAAGGGCAAAAACATATTCCATAACTCAAATGAGTATTACTAAAAAAGATCACAAGAGATTGCTGTACCATTTGGCGTTTGTAAAAAACGGGATGGTAATACTATGATTCTATCTAATCACTCCTTGTCCCATATGTTAAAAAAGAAAATTACCACCAGGAAAAAATACTGCTCCAGTAACAATAATTTAAAGAATAGTCCCAAATTGTAAATTATTTTGTAGAAAGTATAGCATTATCTTGACAGAGGTAGGAATATTTGAGCAAAAAAGCCCCTTCAGGACTACATTTTCAGGATCTAGGCCACCTGGAAAAGTGTAATCTTTTAGTTATACTGTTCTCTGTGTATAAATGTTGATCTTAGTCAAAGTGCTTGCGAAGTGAAAAAGCTCCCTTAAACTTTAAGATTTTAAGAAATGTGGCTTTAGGCCAATGGAGCTCAAATTTACAATGGAGTTATCGAGAAGACAATTGAGGAAAAAAGACTGTCAATCTGTTTTTTGATAACCTGTTAACCATGTGTTCATACTTTTTCTCTTCTGTATGAAGATGCTGAAGTATACAGGAAGAGGAAATAATGTAACCAGGGCTAATGAAATTTGGCTCTTTACCCCCTTCCCAAGCTCACTAGATTCTACAAATTCAGTTTGATTCAAAGGCAGTTGCGGGTACTTTGTCACTAGAAAAGGATGGAGTTGTTCAGTCACTTACCATCTGTTAGTTAAGATGAGTTGTCAGGCCGATTCTGCTTTCTGAATACCCACTTTGGGAATACAGAGATCTAATTTGCTATTTATATGCATCTAATATATAACTACCATCCATGAATAATCTATTTCAAGCTGATCCTTCTTTGCACAGAATAAATCAACATGCTTCAATGCCAGGCCAGTTCCCAACTGCACAGATCTCTGAGCAAGGAAATCTGCCATCTGACTAATCATCTCTTACTGTAACAGCCTCCAGCTATGAATTAATCTCAGCAAGGGAAATCTCTTAAGATTACATGTATTTGTTGAATATCACTACTCCCACTTCCGAAGGGAACACATTCTGATTCCTTCTTCTCTCTCTTAGTTTTAGTTTTAGTTTTAAATTACATCTATAGTATAAGTGGATGCAGTGAGTTTGAAATAATTCATCATGCCTGCTTTTGCAGCTAGGGAATTTGACTACTAGTCCCAGTTCTTCAACTGTATCTTGGCTTCTGTAAGACCAACAACAGTTTGTGGAGCTTGGAGGTCATCTTTCAATTTTGTCATTACTGTCCTTGTCTCTATATAATTGGCTTACTGAACAGATTCTTGCTAAGCAAACTTATTTACACCAGTGAATCCTGTACCATTCAAGCATTCTGGCTGTGGTAGCTGGCATTCTGGGATGCCAATTACTAGTCTTCATATCTGCGTTTCTGCAAATGGTGTGATTCTATTGCTGGGAGACTTCCAAACATGGAAAAATAAGCAAAATGCTTCTCAACTGATGGAGGCGTAATGTTGCCAAGTAACTTGCAGTACCTGGAGGCTTTTTGAAAGGTGCAAGAAAACTCTCTCGGTGCCAGCTGGAGCAAGAGAGCTGAGGAGCATGCACAGATACTGGGTGCTTTCTTGGTTTTCCTACAGAAATTCTGAGTAGCTTCTGTTTCTAAAATGTCAAACACCTTCAAAACCCCTCAGTCCCACAAAAAGACAGGGTAAGGGGGGAAAAGAACAAAGAAAATATATTTTCTGAATAATACCGAGAAAGGCCACTATATAATGTTTCTTCATGTGTTTAGTGTTCCATTCTCTGTGTACTGTATTGGAAGTAGGCAGCATCCCACACTTACAGGTGTGTGTTGCTTTATAATTCTTGATACTTCTTGGTTCAGTGACTTTTTGGCCTAAAGATAGATGTAGTTTTTTGTGAATATCATAGTAAATATCACAAATGTTTCTTTCTTGGATACAGGTCATTTATTGAAAGGGCAGTAGTTTTGATTAAAGAGCTAGTCAGGAGCAAAATAGATTCTTCCTGTAGACACTACCCAATTTTAAAGATCCTGATTCCTGGACTACTAGGAAAAGGGTAACTTTATGTCGAAAGGTTAGTAAGAACCCAGACTAGAACGGATGTGGCTTCTGAAGAGTTTTGTGGCCATCAGTTCGTATGGCTGTTTTCAGTGATTATTCCACACCTTAGCCCATTAATCTTGAAGCATTGGTAGAGCATCCTCACAGACAAATCAAAACTACCAACGGCACCGTCAGATGCTCTTAAAATTTACTAAGTGCCTTACGCAGAGCATCACTGAGGCAACGGTTCAATTGAAAGGAAGTTGGATAAAAGATTTACTCCTCTGGATGGAGTCACAGGTTATCAGTCGTAACCAAGGTGATGTTCCTGGCTATTATAACACACTAGAATCTTATATTTTATTGCTGATACAAGTACCTAATAAGAAATAGTCCAGAAATTTCTGAGGCTTTCAATTTATAAAACATACATTCTTTGGAGGAGACTTTTTCTTCTAGTCAGCTGTGATAGCCTACTGGAATATCACAGAAGTGAATAAAACTTCAGATTATTTCTGGATTTCTCAGTTTCTCAATCAAGGACAGTATTATCTTTCTTGGGAAGAGATATGTAAGTTGGTTTTATTCATGGGGTTTATGTTTATCCAACAGTAGTTTTCAAGGATTTTATTGTCAGATAAAGGGCTTGTTATTTTGAAAATAAAAATCTTACCTGCCAGGTGTCTTCCCCAAAATGAGTAAGTGCCTTTTCTGTTCTGACTCTTAGAAGTAATTACTTTGTCAGATTGAATCTGAATGTCCTGGATAAACCAACTAGTAAGTACTGAGTGTTACCAATGGCTTGTGAAGTCCTTTCACTGCAAGAACAAGAGACAGAATGTAAGCCACTTGAATTATTTTGAGACCTGATGTTATCAGAAGTTTTATGACTGCTGTGAGTAGTATACTTCTAAGAACAATGTAACTTTTCAGGAACTTGATATTGATAGGAAATAAATATTTATTAAAAGAAGTATATTAAATAAATATTTATTTACCAATTTAAGTAAGAGAAAATGTTACACCGTGGGGGCAACAGGCTTGCTGTTAGCAGTCCTGACTACTTAATGGAAAGTAAAACTGAGGCCCTGAACTCTGGCTGTAAAAGAATGCATGGTATTTGAGGAGCGATTGGGACTGTGAATCTTAGGTCCACATTCTAATGAAGTAATTCTTCCTACCTAAGTTTTTACCAATTCTCAAGCAGAAAAGCAAGCATGAGATATCAGTAAGAGGCCCTCTGGTTTTATTGGTGCTGCTTCCTATCTCTAGAGGATTTTTTTTTAATTTTTTTTTTTAAACTTTG
This sequence comes from Calidris pygmaea, assembly GCA_003697955.1. Classification (NCBI taxonomy): domain Eukaryota; kingdom Metazoa; phylum Chordata; class Aves; order Charadriiformes; family Scolopacidae; genus Calidris; species Calidris pygmaea. Next base: position 2,997,497 of record QJSC01027811.1, read on the forward strand.
CTCAGGACTGGTACAGCTGAAAGTATATTTTCCCTTCATTCTTAAGCCTGGACTTTGAATGGAGTTTCTCTGAGACACTTTTGTAGTGAAATCGTATTCCCTACAAACATTGAAGACAAAAATAAACATCTCCATGAACAAAAGATTGCGTGTGATTGTAATTTTTTAACACGTACAATTTTGTTACAAAAATTCTAAAGGTACCCTAAAAAACCCATGACCACTATATTGGCCTACACTTAAAAGATCTCTTTGTAACAGAAAATACAGTTTGCATCATGAGATGCTACAAATTTTCTGTCTGAAAACTATGTTCAATTCCAGTTAAGCACTCCTTCAAATAAAGATGACAACACATTGCATTTATCCAAGTGTATAGTAACCCATTAGGACGCTGCCTTAAACTGACCTCTTCCTGACCTCAATTCAAAGACAATATTAAGCAATTTAATCACAGTGCAAAGGTATTTTTTCCAGAATAAATGCCATTATAAATAAATCATCAATAAACAATTAATGATAATGGAATTGTCATAGTGATGTCATGTTGTTTGGTAAACATACGGTTGATTTCAGATGAGCATAAATAAATGTATTTGAAGCCCAGAATAGTGACACGTATTGAAATGCCTTCTCCAGGAATTAATTAATATTTCTTGCCTGTGAAGAATCTGACAAGAAAGAATTTTTGGTGAAAATTGTTGTTGGTGCACTATATTCAATCTTGACTGGCAGTGGTGATGCTTAGGGTGTGTTATGATAAATGAAATGGCAAATAAAATTATTAAATTGTTCAGAACCATCCTCTGAATGTGTTATTTTTACTGGCTAGGAGGAAGTGCAAGAAATGTAAGAGGGCAATTTGGGGATAAGCAGCAGACTTCGGGAATTTGATGTCTGCTTAACTTACTGGCACAGATCGTTCATTACCCATTTTGGGTATGATGGAAGTTGAGGTACTCCTGAGAGTACTGCTTCCGAGGCAAGAAACTTGCATCCGTGCAAGCTTCCATGCTTGCAAATTAAAGTAACAACTGAGGTAACAAGCTTGAGAAGAAGGCTTAGTCTAAGGTTTCATCTCATTGGATATACAACTACTCTTTTTGTTACTAAAGTAAGTTCTAAAAAACGGTCTGTGTGGGTTGCCTCAAGTTATCTTCAAGTTCCATACAGTTCTGGTGTGTGATTCTCTCTGTTTGTCATTTGTGTTGTTTTGCAGCGTGAGGCTAAAATCCTGCAAGGCGTTCCTGAAAGAAGCTGGTTCCCTTGCAAAAACAGAGTTTTCCAGTTGTCTAGAAAGTGACTGAAGTGTCGGTCGTGAGGACGTAAACTCATCCTCACTCCAAGGAGGCAATGTGTGAGGCTGAAACGTCCTCGGGCACAGAATGCTTTTAATGCCACCCTGTAAGTGTTGGGCATAGATCCCGACGTGCCCGCAGCAAGTGGTAGCAAACTGTTCACGTAACTACCAGGCTTGGTACTTGCAGAAACACTGACTTGTACAAGACTGAATTGGCATCAGAGACCAGAATGGGGCTATTGTCACTAATTAAGGCAGTCTAATTTAGTCTACTTACTCATCTATTTTAGAGGAACAGAAGGAATTCAAGAGAGGAGAGCAAGCTGTAAAGCCCTTCTATCAGCCTTCTATTCGTTTCTTTCCTCTGTTGACTGTTTGGTAAGTCTGCTACACAATTACGGGTCTGAAGATCAAAACAAATTTCTTAAATTCCACACAAATGTTTTGGCAGCCATGGGAGATCACAGCATTCCACACTCTGTGCCTGGTGCCTGGAGATAGCTTAGGACAGTGTCCAATTTTATTTTACCCTTTCTTCACTTGAAAGAAAATGAAAGTGGGAAAAAAAAATCTTTATAAAGTTGCAGATAAAGGATGGGTGAAGAAAAGCTGAGTAATGTATTAGTGCAATCCTGAGTCAGGAGCTCTGGAAGGCATCTTAGATGTTTCAGGCTCTAAGTTAGTTCTGTGCAACACAATATCACAAATACTCACCGACTCTGTGGCCGCTTGGGCAGGGGAATAGTTGGAGAACACAATTCTAATGACAAATGAGATAGATCAGTATAATGTCTGCACGCCGGGGAGCGGCGCAGGACTGCGCAAGGTGAGCTGACTGCTCACCATAATTACTTCTGTGAACTTTACACGTGACTAAGACTCTTGTCCAAGAATAAGGATACTGGGTACCTACGCCTGTTACGGACCTTGGGCGTTTGTCTGTTACCTGGCTGTTCAATTCAGTTTTTAAAGGCACAGTCAGTACAAAAAGTATTTAATGTCTTACCTCTTCCTCCTGATAATTCAAGCACTAAATGCTTTAAACAGCTACCACTTTTGGCTGCTCTAATCTGGTTTTTAGCAATTATGGAAATAAAGCAACACCTAGGCAAAAGGATGTGGAGAGATGAACGTTAGGACTTCCTTTCTCTATCCTTGACCTGTCTCTACCTTGGTTAAACCCTACTTGAAGAGGACCAGGAAGCAACGGCAGGGTACAAATAAACATAATAAAAAGGTAAAGTAGCAAATGGGCTTGCTAGAAATTGACAAAGTGAATCGACTCTTCACCTGCTTTGACTGACTGACAGCTTTCCAAAGCCTCTCCTTACCTGATGACCGTCTGTCGTCTTTTCCATTCCAAGCTCTGCTGCTGTTTCGAAACAGAGGCAACTGGCTACCTGGCTCACTGCCTCCAGTGCCCCGTCTGGCCAGCATCGCTGAACGGCTCTCAGGGCCCCTGACAGCGCCCTTAAGCCTCTCTTTCCTCTTGTAAGGGCAGCTGGCCCTTGTCATCTAACGTTTCGGGTTTTTTTCATTTTAGCGGTTTGCCAGATGCAGTTTCACTCTCCTAGCCGTGCAGGCTTTTTGCACTTGGAATAATAAATACATAGAATGTATAAAATTTTAAATTAAATTTGAAAAAAATAAACTAAAAAGAAGCAGCAGCTTTCCGTCTGTGGTCTGAGGATCTCATGAGATAATGCGTTCCTTTTAAGAGTCTTCAAAAAAGTGACTAGGATGAGCATATTTATTTCTAATAGCATTAAATTCGCTGCATAGAGTCTGCACTGGTACTGTAAAGTGGAAAAGGTAGAAAATACCTTACAGGATTAATTTCAGATTAGCTGATCTGGTTGATCCTTCATCTTAAAAATCGACCTTTCAAGCCATAATGCAAATCTGTTATTGTGTATAATCAGGGTTAGTAAATATTTATTCTATTAGAAGAAAAAAAAAATACATTCTGTTGTAGAAACTTAAGAGACCCTGATCTGGGTGTCACAGGACTCAGAGCAAACAACAGCAGGACGAGATAAGGACTTTTATATTTGAGTTTACTTATATATGAACAAATAAACAAACAAAAAGCCAGGCCTACTTGCCTTTTTTTTCTGTATTTTTGTACATGGTACATATTTGCATAAGTAGGTAAGTTTGCATTCACTCTTTCCAGGAGTACTTTAAACACAAATACCTGGGCCAGATGTGGTCCTTGGAGAATTTTAGATGAGGCAAAGACACAAAAGCCCAACACTGAGAATCCCCTTTGGAGTGATGTTGTGGAGCTCCGTATTTAGAAATCTTTACAGAAAAAAATAGTTTTGGCACAAAAGTATATAAAAAGAGATAAAAAGAAAATTATGCTCCTGGAAAGTATTCTTTCTGCTTTTTTTTTTTTAATGTAGTGAAACACTAAAAATTGTGCAAGTCTACATATATAGATGCATATTTTTTTTATTTAGAACACAGAAATTTAACTTTCTTAAGAGGAACAATAGAAATATTTTGACTCTCTACTGTTAATAATTGTTCCCAGAAGATCCATTAAATGAATGTTGAAGTAAATTGTGCTATTGATGAAGAAATAATTAATTCAAATTAGAACTAACTAGGAATTTTGCAGAGCATCACACCACTTCTCAAACTGCAAGGCAGCTTATTTAATTTTGTGCACTATTGTCCTTGGGTGTGTATATTGCTGATACCAAGAGTAATTGCAAAATATTGTAAGCCCCTGCTTATAGTCTGAATAGGTTAAACGCACACTATAATGCAAAACAAGGAAAGCTAAAAGGGGAAGAAATTGGGAAAGGCAATAATATTTTGGTCATCAATAAAAATTGATTTTGAGAATTTTTATTAAAATTTTTAACATTGCGGGCCGATGTTAGGGCGATTTGAAGAGTAGATGCAGTAAGAGTAGAAGGCGGACGTAACAAATTAAATCCTTGTCTTAAGAATGAATTGGAAGGAGAGAAAAATGATGTCTGGCAGCAACAGAAAAGGGACATTGCACTAAGAAGTCTGATGATACCATATGCACAGCACATGGTAGTAAAGCAGTTTCCTCTCCCACCCTGGCAATCTATCACAGCAAAGTGTTGACACCGCAGGTTGTACGAAAGGGCACGAGAACATCAAAGAAAGTGTCTTTGCCTTTGAAAAACCCTTAACTGGCCTGCGCGCGGGGCAGCATTGACACAAATCTGTCAGCGCAAAATCTTATTGCTTCGCCAACTTAACTAATGGCATAACTTCCTCAAAGAACAAAACCAGAAGGAATGATACAAATGCATCTGATTAGGACTGGGGTTTTTAATTAGCAGAAAGTTGAAGTGGAAATTGATTTCTCTCTTTGTTGTCTCTGTTGCATCAGATAATCCCCTCCCATAATTGTGAATAATTCCTTTTTTTCCCAGTTTATCTGATTTATCTCTTGATGCAATGAGTGGTGAGAATTTAGTTTCATTTTCTGGCGTACAGTAACTGCTCTTATGACCCTTGAACACACTTGCAGAAGTATAAGAAGCTGATTCTCTTAAATAATCAGTTGTCCTAGCTACTTATTTAATATCTGTAATTCACTAAGGTTACTGTTTTCTGGATTTCAGCTATTTTCTGGACATTGTAAATAGAAATTAATCCTAAAGATACAAAAATTACTATGGCTAAGTAACTAATTTCCAGTCAAGAAAAGGATTTCAAGATTTAAAGTTGGTAATAAATGGAGATAATCTTGCGTCTAATTGTACCTCTTCATGTTTATTAAAGACCAGCAAACGCTATAGGATAAAATGTTATATATTGTTCATTAACTGTTTATGGTGAATAATAAAGATATCTAATTATTTCTCTTCAAAGAATTTCAAAAGCTGAATTTGCTAAGTGGATACCATCCAATAGAGTTTTTTCTCAGGGATATAACCTAGGTACAACATTTCAGTGGCTTTTGCTTATATTCGTTATTTACAAGGCTGAGTTTCTAGTGAGAAGCATTTTATTTTATATCAGATATATAACTGGTAGATTAAATGGACAGATTTTGCATTGTGGATAAAGGCTTTTGTCTATGCAAGTTTATCTGGTTTTTTTTTTCCTCCCTGCTAGCATCAGATACCTTAACAAAAGATACAAACTCTCTGACCTTGCCTCAGTTATATTTTCGGAGCACTGGAGGTACACTCTCACTTAGTTATTCAGGCATTATTGGACAGCACTGAATAGAGAGAATCCTGTAAATTCCTATGTGGGAAACGGTATGATTGATAATCCAACAAAACATTTTTTCTCCCTATGTCATCTCTCTTTAGCACTCCTGATTTCTTCTTTTCTCATCTGAGAATGTACTTTCTTCTTCTGAAGCGCGAAAGCACTATTGCTGCCCAGCTGCGACATTCATTCTTGGTCCTTCTCTAACACCCTTCAGACCTCATTTTCCCTGACTCTTCAATACAAAAGGCAAGTGTCACATCTCGGTAGAGATGTGACTGGTCTTCGCTTTCATGCTTACTGTCAGTAAATACTCCATCGTGTCTCTCCACTCGGACTCTCACATTGCGATGTTACTTATTCCCTGCCACATGGACTTCATAGTGTATGTCAGGGGTTGTGAAATGGGACAGCGAGCGACTTCATGACACAGGGCTGCAGGCAGGTATGCAATGAGAGCAATAAAGTGGGGTTTGGAATGCAAACACAAATTCAGGGAAGCTGGGAGAACGGTGGCTTCATTCATTGTAGCAGAAAGCACAGAGGGACGGAAAACAGAGGGTCAGAAAGCCAGGCCAAGACTTGGAGTGGCACTTTTGGAGCTGGTTCTTTCTGTGATGCTTACCAGCACATGGATCTCACCCACATAAATTTCCCTGACATCATCAAGCAAATCCTCGAGAGAGAGCCCTTTTTACAAATCCTCCCTCATTTCATCTATGACTCTCCCATCACCCCCCTGCCATCATTGGCCTTGAATTCTCATCACTGCTCCTCATCCTCCCAATTCCTTACTTCTCTTGGATTCTTCTTTTCTCAGTCCCACTTCCCTGCTTGTATCTCATAGCAATCATCCTGGCATCTGCACTGCAAGCAGAGCTGAGTATCCAGTATTTCTGAGAGCCACTTTTTTTTTCCTCACTTCTACTTTTGTTTTGAGGAAGAGCCAATGAAAAATTTTGGCAGGACAATTTTGTCATTACTTCTCTTCTAGCTGCTGGAGTTGCCAGCTGGCATTCTGCTGTCCCCCTTCTTTTAAACACAGCCAAGAGCAGCAGTAAGCTACGGCTCAGGTTTTGCGGGCACTCACATGTGACATACACCCTCAGGCCCCAGAATCTGCAATAGAACTATTTTTTAAGCTCTACTGTAAATCATATTGGCATTTTTCTTAAAATGCAGGGTCCTGAATTCAAGCGATTAAGTGGGGATGGCACTGCTTAGTTTAAAAAAACACTCCGTAGAGAAATGAACTCCAGTAGAGAAAGTGCGAGCCAAATGCACCAAAAGGATGAAAAAGCAAGCAGAATTATTTCAAGTTTATATATTCTTTTTATTCAAACCAATGTCAGGAGGTGAGGGAGAAGCACTGACTGATGACTTTCAAACACTTGGCACTAGTGCGTCAGGCTGTTATGCCTTTGCTCAGCGGACCCGGCCAGCGAGAGGGGATGCGATACCGTACTGGCTTCAGCTGAAACCCAAACCAACATTCCCTCTGACTAGCATTATTTCTCCACAGTGTGCCACCTCCCAGATCTACTTCTTGTTCTCCAGAAGCATGACTTGGTGAGCCAAGAGAACCCTCTCTTTGCTACTGACCACAAATGAATCCTTCAGGCCTGGTTCACCAAGCTTCTCCTGCTCCTCAGGACAGACTGCCGTGCAGTGGCCGATGTGCCAGGGCTGGAGGAGGGAAGGGGGCTAGAGTCCACAACGAGTTGCTGCTCAGGTTGTGTCTCTGCAAGGAGAAAGGACACCTGTGTAACTCCAGCTGCCTAATGAAGGTGAGGGAATGTCCTTGTGGTGAGGCAGTTGTGCAGCTTTTACATGAGGAAGTCGAAGACGCCAACAACAGAAGCCTTGAGTGTGGGAAAAAAGTGTCATCTTCAGGGCACTTTAGCCTCACTTTAGCCCTTAACAAAGACAAGGCGAGACAGGAGCACGTTCTGAGCCTGCGGATTTCCAGTTTGTCAAGACTGGTCACTGCCTCTGCCTGGGACATTTCTTCTCTCGACTTCTTCCCAGGAGCTTCCGGAGGTCTGAGCGGGCAGCGAGCCCAGGCTGACCCCAGCAGAGGCAAGCAGCTTCTCTGAGGCCCTCCTGTCATGGATGGGGTGATGCACTTCCCTCCTAGAGAGAAGCAGCAACACATTTATTGATATAAAATAAAGTTTGATAGTAAATGCGACAGTGTTTTAACAAGATTCGATGGCAAGGTACACTTGGTTATTTACCTCACAGACTACAGGGTCAGACAGAGCTGTCAGGGAAACCCTCCTATTGAGTCATGAGGTTGAGCGAAGACCCCCTTGCTTTCTAAACTCCTTCTCGGAAAGGAAGTTCTCAGAGCTCTCAGACTAGGATCCAGTTGTAGTCCCAGACTTGGTCAACAGTTTATGTCTAAAGGATCATTTATGCGGAATCTATAGTTTATATCACTTGGCTAAGATTTCTAAGTTTAGTGTGCTGTTAGTCACTTACCAAGGGTCTGTTGTGGCGAGGAATCTCTGAATCTGGAGGAGTAGCCTTGAGTGGCACCCCTGCTCAAGGGGAGATCCTGGCCTGCAGCTGCGCGGGGCAGCTCGAAGGGCTCTTGGGCTGGTCACTATTTTGGGGGGTCAGATGATTGACCTCTAGTCACATTTGCCTATCATCCACAGTACCGTGGTGAGGTGGGCGCATTGCTCAAGGCAGCCCTTGGCTACCGTGTCCCTACCCATCCCCCCGACGCCACATTGACCTGGATGGAGCCATCATGACTAGATGTGCCCGTTGTGACCACCACGGGTGGATGTTGCTTGGGCAGGGCTATGGGAGATGAAGGTCAGGTTGGTGGTGGAGCACACTGGCACACCTCCCCAGGGGACCGGGCCTAGGCCCGGCCGGTCCCCCCGGGCTCCCCACCCGCCCGCCTCGGGCCCGTTCGCAGCCGTGAAAGGGGACCTCTCAGCTTTTGTCTCGCGTTCGGGGCAATTAGAGGCCGGTTCGGAGCCGCCCCGCCGATGTCCCCCCGCCCCTCAGGCCCGCCCCGCCGCCGGCACCTGCCTCCCCCCGCCCGGCCGCCTCAGGGCTCGCCCCGCCCCCTCGCGCGGCCCCGCCCCTCGCATGCCGGGGCTCGCGTTGCCGCCGCCGCGTCCGTTGGTGCTCGCGCTGCCGGTTGGGCCCCGGCCGCCGCCTGGCGCCGCTGCCGGGGCCGGGGCGGGAGAAGGAGGAGGAGGAGGAGGAGGATGCGGCGGTTCGCGCGGGTGGCGCTGCTGTGCCTGGGCTGCGGCCTCTGCTCGCTGCTCTACGGCTTCAGCCAGCTGGCCCTCTCCCTGGAGCAGGAGCCGGGCGGCGGCGGCGGCCGGGAGCGCCAGGCCCCAGACCCCGCCGCGCCCGGCGCCCGGCGGCAGGCAGGCGGCGGCCGGGCGGCGGCGGGGAGCGCGGGCCGAGGCGAAGCGGGGGCCGGCAGGTACGGGGGCGCGGGGGGCCGGGGCCGGGCCTCACGGAGCGGGGGGAGGCGTGGGCGGGCGGTGGTTCCCCCCCGCATTCCTGCGGGGAGGGCCGGGAGCGCGCCGGCCGCCCTCCGGCGGGCGGAGCGGGGCTCGGCGCCCGCCCTCGCCCCCCGCGGCGGCGGGCGCCCCTGGCTGCCGGCCGGCTGCGCCCCGGCGGCCGCTCCGTTGGGACGGCTGGGCGGGGATGGGGCAGCCGCCGGGAAAGCGCTTTTAGGAGGGAGCGGGGGCGGCTCCGGCATCCCGCTGGCCGGTTACCGGGAAACGGAGGTTGAAAAAGCCTTAAAAACAAACAAAGGAAACTTTTAAAAAAAAAAAAAAAAAAAAAAAGCAGCGGTGTTGCGGCCAGCCGTTTGCCGGGAGGCTGCGCTGCGAGGCGGGGCGGTGTGGGGCCGGGGGGGAGGCGGGCTGCCGCCCTACCGTCACCCCGTCCCGAAGTCAGCCGGGCGGCTGCCCTGGCGCAGCGGGGCAGATGAAGCGAGGAGGGCGCGTTTACTTCTTCCAACCTAAGGAGCTTTCGGGGCGTTACTCGGCTCTGAAGCCTGCGGACTGTATCAACTCTAACTTTATTCAAGCAAAAATACTTGTTAGGGGATGCCTTACTAAAACCAGCCTCCCCGCAAGGAGCCCCGAGTTCAGTTCCGCAGCTGAAGTGGTGTAAATCTGAGCAGCTCACACTCTGCAGAGTGTGCATATTTCTGTTGGCTGCCTCCTGTCAGCAGAATTTTTTAATTGGTCAAGCGGTGAGTGACAGTATGGAGTTAAAAAATGCTAGTTTTCCTTTAGATTACTTTGATTTCATGGTCCAGCTCACCAGTGTTTACCAGAATGCTAATGCCAGGAAAAGAAAAGTGATGAGAAATCTGTTACTGAAGCAGCAGGAGAAATTAGGACCTGGCCTTTCAGGGCTAGGCACCCTCTAACTCTGCTTAGATCCCAGAGCAGTTTAAAGCAATATAAGTTTGATGGCTTGGCGACTGTCCATCCTTCCCGGTGCTGCACATACTCTGGTGCACTCCCCCCCCCCACCTTCCTTATACTGCTTATGCTGCTCTGGTCACAAAAGTGACTTGATCTGGCATGCTGTCCTGCCTAAAAACTGCCTCAGTTTTGGCCAGCTCAGTGATCTGAATTGGCTCATTGTGTAATTACTAAAGTGTTGGTGCTTGTGCAAAGGAGTTATGGAGGATGGCAGGGTGACAAGCTCTGACTTAATCATCTTAAAATATCATGAAACAGCATTCTGAGTTGCTAGGGGTGGAGTCAGCTGAAATGTGAAACCCAGCTTTTGACTGGTGTAACTATTTCAGAGAATGTTTTGTCTCATGCTTTTTCTTTAGTTTGAATTAATACAGATTTATGACTTGAAAAATGTGAGGATGCTTATTTCTCACTTCTAGCTCGTAATTTCAGACTCGAGAGGTTGAAATCTATTAGTTCTAAAGAACATGATAAAGGAATCAACTTTAACAGTTTTGTGTAAGATTTAATTGTTTTAATAAATCAGTTTTAAATAGAAATGTGAGGGGAAAAAGTCATATGTATGATATTTGTCTTACTAGAGAAAATATGCAGTTTAGGTGAAGAAAACTTTTTTGGGGTGAAAGATGATAATCTAAATATTTTGTATTAGTAACCATTGAAATTGTCTTCAGGTGCTTCATATTCCTGGTTAGCAAAAGAACCACTGAGTTTATTTTAAAAGCTGTAGTTTTTCCTTTTTAGTGTTCGTACTAAAGTGTAGTTTTAAAGTCAATGATACTGGTGGAGGAGAACCTCAAGAAGGTGCAGGAAGCTTCTTGCTGCAGCGAGGTGAAATGAGATATATATCTGCCCTCTGTTGCAATGTGGAAAATCTTTACAAACTGAGAAAGTTGTTTTTCCAGAGGTCTTAGGTGCTGCAAGTAATTCTTGTGCATATGGTTTCATGGGACCATATGTCCTTGCAAAATCAGTGTCTTTTGACAGCTGTGTGGCAATTCTTTTCTTATAAACTGCTGTCAAACTGCAAGCTCAGGATGAACATTGTCCTGTTGTAAATTATTGAAGTTTTATATGCTGTTGGTGCGAACTCAGGTATGAGTCAGTCCCTTACAACAGTCCCTGAAAAGCTTTTGTTTAAGGAAAAAAAATATCTGTCCTGTGGCAGTTAAGAAACGCCCCACTGAATGTTGCTTTAGATGTATGTTTTAATTATTCTCAAGTATTAAATTGTGTTACATTCTCTTGTGTAATTGATACACACATCTTGGTGAATATATTGGTATTCTCCAGTTTTTATACTTCACCTGTTTCTTTAGTGGAGACCAAGCATGACAGCCACATGGCTGTTTTATGCCCACTTCTGACTATCTTGTGATCATGTAATATCCTACAGTGTTCATAACCTTACAGAGTAAATCATGTTTGGATAACCCTATAATCCTCCTTGAAGCTTAATGTTTCATATACGTTGATAGTAACTTTCAGGAGTGCGTTGCTTTGGCTGTTTTCAGCAATAGCTTTAAAATACAGTTTGGCAAAGCAAATGTAACTGCCCTCTGAAGGCATTTATGCACTCAGCAGTGATTTCCTCTTCTCTTTAGACAAGAAGGGTTTTCCTTGCCTGAATACTTTAGTTTAGTGTATGACATGAGGGCAGAAAGAGCTCAGTCATACTCTGTGGTGGGGAGGGGAAGTCAAGATTTCTGGTAGTTTTCAGAAGCATATGAACGTGAAAACTGCAAGCTTTGAATAAAGCTTAAGCATACCACACCTGGAAGAATTTTGCAATAGTGATGATGCTTTTAAGTAGAAAATCTTTAATTAAAAAGGAAGTACAATATTGAAACTAGAATTACAGGTTGAGGCAAGATCCTTCAATAAGCATAATAATTCAGGGCAGCTTGTTGGGTAATCACTTTGGTAAGGAGTTGTTTGTTTCAAAGGCTACGGTAGCCCGAGGAACAAGGTGACTAGAAACTAAAGGCTTTCATCTTGAAACTTGGTATAAATAGCTGTAAAACATGTCAAGAATTTATTAACTAAATCCTAAAGTTGGGTTTTAGCTGTGAAGAAAGATTAATGTTGAAGGCAAGTTGTCCTCCTGATTATTCATTCCAGCGAAAGAAGTAGTAATGAATAGTCAGTACTGTCATATATAAGAGCTAAATGAACAATAGATCTGAACTTGAAAAGGAGAACATACTGAAGTGTCTACTTCCAGACGATACAAAGTCAGTCAAAAGCCCGTATGTGTAGTCAGCCTTTTTTCCTTTGCTAGTATGATTTATGGATGAGGAAGAAGGCTGTGAAAAAGTGAAAAAAACCACGGAGTGAATAAACGCATATTTGCTACATTTATGTAATTTAATAGTACTATAATCTGCTGTCTGTGGGGTATCCTTTAAGTCAGTCTTTGTCTACATGCCTTCAGATCAGCTAATTAGCAGACTGCTCATGAGAAGTGGATCTTCAGTTAATTTTATCAATATTGACACTTTAGTTAGGTAGATGGTGTTCATCTTTCTATTCAGGTCCAAAAAAAAGTGCTATCCTAATAGTAAGTTTGAGAAGTAGAATAGGAATCAGTCTGTCCTCAGTTCCATGAATTCAGTGAGGTCAATGAATTTGACCCAATTAAAATGAAACATTTTTCCATTATGCTGTATTTTAGCATTTTCATGTGGTCAGCCATACTGTTTTGTTATGTGTGACACTGATATCTGAGTGTATCTGTCTCTTGATCTCTAACTATCCTGGCAAAGGGAGAGTTAAGTGGATTATAGTGCATGGAAAGGTGTAGAAAGTATACCCAGAAGCATAGACAGCAGAGGAGGGCAGTTGTAATAGGTAATTTGTTTTTTCCTTGCACTGTACTCAGCTGTTTCTGTCTCTGTCAGAACTTAACCAGCAGTTTTACCAGAAAGCTTCTAAACTACTCTCATGCCATAAGTAATTGGTCTAGAAACTAAGCATTTCAAAATAAGAGTAACTTTTTAAGGGATGAAACACTGAACAATTTGAAATTGAAACTTCATTAAAAAAAAAACAACAAAAACTGCTGAATTTGTTAAGCAGTTGACTAGCAAATGTTATTTTAGGCAGAAATGTTGTAAATTGGAAAAATCCTCATGTTTCATTAGTTAAAAAGCTTGTCCTGTGTCAGACATTTAATATTAACATCTGCTGTCTCCTAGCTTATAAAGTCATTGCTTCTCTGACAAAACATATTGTAACAAATTTGTGATACTGCTGTAAATGTTCAGGAAAAAGCTATTCAGAAGAGTCAGAAATTCTCGGTGCATTTGGGAGTTGAATTGAGCATCTCTTTATCTTCCCAAATTTTTACTCCTGTGATTAGGAGCAGGAAGGAACTGAAAAATGCGTCCTTCCTGTTTTGCTGCATCTTGTGGGGTATGCTGTAGGAGAGACACCACTCTGGCTCCATTAGTGGATTCTTGCAGTTGATTATACTTGGGCCGTTAATGCAGTACTGGCAGGAAAGGCAATAGTCGTGACTGAAGCTAGTTGACTGTGACCCTCACTATTTGGACATAGTGCTGTATTTGCTGTGAAGTTACAGTAGTATAAAAGCTGCCACATGGACTGAAAGGTATAGTTGAAAGCTGTGATCTCCATTAACAGTATTTCCACCAGTACGCTTAAAAAAATTACTTTTTTTTAAACCAGTGATTGTTGGGGAATTTCTTATGGTTAAAACTTCATTTGCCTAAGCCCAAGGCTTCAGTCTTTGTGAATACAACTGGTGCATTACTATGTATTTTCACACAAATTTAAAATTGTCCTTTAATTCTGAAAAGAATTCTTCTTTGCAGGTCACAGTATAGACACCTTTGCTGTGTGTGCAAGACTAAAATTCATACTCTCCGGTTGTGGTGAAGCTAAATTACCTGGTTGAGAGAGAGGTTCTTTCGGTAGCTCAGACCCTCTGATCTCTGCAGAATCTGGCCTGGCCTTATGGCCTGTCTGATACCTGGCTCCCATGCCTCTTGCTCTACTTGTGGGCTAGTCTGGCTTGATATTTCCTAGTGATAATGTGCACCAGTGTGCACACCCACACGCTGTGTGCGCACATGTCTCTCCAGTTTCTGGCACTGCAGGCTCATGGGCTCCTATGATCTGTGGCCACCTTTTCATTTGCTGGCACTTGGGCTCTGTGCACGCACGTGCACATGGAATGGAGCCCCCCTTCACCCAGGAAAATAGAAACTGAGTTTAATAAGGAGACTGGTGATCTGACACAGAACAAGGCCAATTGTACTAACTGGCAGTCTGTTTACATGTGGCTGGACTCTCTTATCTTCTCTCTGGTTTTGCATTTTCATTCCTCCCCAGTCTACCTTGATCCCACAGTGAGCCCCACACCCCTGCAGGCAGTAACGCCTGTAGGCAGTCCGTAAGGTGGTCTGGAGAGCCTCTCCTGTTTTCTCATCTGGTGGATCTTCTGCCTGGCCCATGGGCTTGCTGCTGTCCTGCATTGGAGCTGGGTCAGGGTGCTCCATGTCACTGGATTAGATTGCTGGGTTTCTTTCACCTGACATGGTTTTCTGCTTTCTATTTGTGGAGACTGGCCTTTAATCACATAACCTATAACAGATGTGAGCAAAACACCCCTCCCTAATGCTGAAGGTGACTATTCCTGTCTGACAAGTAACCTTGTTCAGGTAACGATGACTGTGCCTGTTTGATGAACACATACAGTGCATCTCCCTAGCTTTGTAAAGCACTTGTGACGCTTATTTGTAGTCTAAGCTTTTATTCAGTTATCAAGTTTTGTCAACTAAAAAAAAAAAAAAGTATCTTCATGAGTGGCATTTTTAATGATTTTGTTGTGAATAATAAGAAGAAAATGCTGTCCGAAGATTCCAGTCTCTTAGACACTTTTATGCAAAAGCTTTATGAATATATGGTAGCATATGGTCAGTTGAGAGAGACTTCTGTTGGCAGAAAAATGTCTTAGTCTAACATTAGGTAAATTACATACATATGTATCCTAGTAACATTTTTGTTTCAGACATGAAATTTATGAATCAAATCCAAGGTTGACAACCTTGTCATCGTGCTAAATGGGATGTTGGAAAGGCCTAATGTGTCAGAGAAATGACTTGGGCATTAATTCAAGCTTGCCTCTTGCCTTGGTAGTCTGGACAGAATAGTAGCTCAAGGCAGCTAAGAAAAACACAACTCTTGACAACTGGAAGAGGAATCCCCTGTAATAATAATAATAAGATAATAATCTTGCAAACCAGAAAACTGTATTTGAGAGATAGCCTATTAATTTATCCTAAAAGTAATGAGAGACAGTTACTTCAAAAAGGTACGCAGTGGAGATCGTAAAGATTGTTTTTCAGATAAGCACAAGGTCTTAACGTGCCTTAAGTTTTTAAGAAACTTCAAAAGCCACAAAGATTAGTGTAAGAAAGAATCTGGCAGAGAGAACTTGTGGTTTTATACCATTTAGTTTCCCCAGAGGAGTGCAGATATCCCAGTCACAATCTACATTATCCTTTTTTTATGCCCGAATATTTATTTGTGGAAACCATTCTTAAGTCATGAGACAGAATTGCTTTACTAATTCTTGCAAACACATGTATCTGCAGGATGCGAGGATTTCCTGCAATCTTTACCAAAGAACTGTTCGACCCCCCCAACACCTAGTGAGGCTTTGTGAAACTGTGTTTATAAGGTTATTTTTCTCAAGTGTTGAAAAAAGAAGTAACACAGCTTGCCAATTTTGATACGACATTAATCTGTTAAATCTGTTTTTTGCAAAACATTGGCCTTTACAGATACCAGATAACCCTACCAAGGTTATGCTGATTCATTTCAAACTTGCAAAGCCAACTTCCAGAAAAGTTCTGAGCTGTAGTCCTTAAATACCTTAAATACCTTTTCATTATCAAGCTTTTGTGTGGCTTTTCTTCTTGCACGTCCTTCATTCACAGATACCAACTTTCAAAGGAGGATAAATACTATTGGCATGGCATCACCGGGGCAGGAAGAGGGAGCATAGGAGGTCACTCAAGAGTATACCCCTTGCTTTGCAATATTCTACTTGCTCATTTAAGGTTTTAAATCTTGGTGTTGATTTCCTCAGCAGAACCTTTGAAAATACACTTCTATTGTTCTTTTTAAATATTTCCTGTAGTACTGTTGCATAAAACATAGCAATGGACTAGTAGAACCTGCTTTTATAGTTGTTAGTGTAGCATGAGTCAATAAATTATGTCTTGTCATTAGTACGGAGGAGGAAAACTTGCCAGATGTGGTGGTTATTTCTGTATTGCATTAACCTTTTGTTATGAAACAATGGAATTTGTTGGTGCTAAAAAGCCCTAGTTTTGGTTAAAAATCAGCTTTGCAGGTTTGCACGGAACACTCGCCGATGAATAGGGATTGTATTTAACTGGACAACGCAACTTAGAGATTGAAATGTTCTATTAGTTCCTCTGGTTGAAGTAGACAAAGGTATTGCAAAGATGAAGGAGTTCTTTCCAGCAACGTTGCCATATTCGTTCTATTACCTATGGACTTACATTAAGGCAAGAACACAGAATGACCCTCAAAAATCCCAGCCCCTGTGTTCTTCTCAGTGTGAAAATATATGGAGAGGAAGGGCTAAAGGACGGCGACCATTCTTCCTTACAAAGAATCCTCCTAGTTGGCACCCAATACCTCCTCTTTTGTATTAGTCAAGTTCCATTACATACTCAGTCTTCTGTCAGGTAATTAACTATTCAAGTTATGTTTGAGCTAGAAAATAATCCATTTAATTTTGCTATAAAATCAGTAACATTTATATAGGCTATTTTTGTCTTATCCTGTTAGGTGTAAGAATTTGTCTGTATCTTTCTGGAATTCCTATTGGATGCTGCCCTCTGATGTTTGTGGAATGAACTGCTTTTGGGAAGCTGCTTTTAGGTAGGATCTATTATTAAATAGTACTTTATTATTTGATTGCAGACAGGTGTAGCTGCTGAGTATTTTTTGCTATTTAGCAAGGTGAAAAAGCAAAATATTTTAACTACTTCACATGCATTTCACCTGCTTATGTTATGGTTGCCTTTAGCTGGGCTTTCTCCTGTTGTATTATGTTTTTAAAATTGTAGACTCAAATGTTATTACAAAGAGTAGATTTTTTTCAGTTATATTGGTTCATTCAATAGAGACTTGCTAACATTGGTAAAAAGTCTATCTGAACATAGTCTGAAAAGTTACTGATGAATTAATTATTTTTGATAAATAAAACTTGCTGCACAGTAATGTTTGTAATGTAACTTGTAATAAAAATTGGCAGATATACTTAGTAGTTAAGTTTGGAGGCTCTTTGATTCAAGTTACATGTTTTATAGCATTTGAGGAGGATACTTCATACAAAAGCACTGAAACAATGTTTAGAATGTGCTTTAAAATACAGTATGTTAAAGCATAGACTCTGTCCTTAAAGTTGCATCTTTAACAGTAAGTTTAAATGTTTTGATGTGGTGGATCAGATGCTTTAGGCTGCCTGATTACGGAAGTCGCTTAAAAAGAAATGGAAGTAGCCTCAGGCTACTTGACAGATATAATCTCTAACCTACATGGTTCTCTTCAGTATATAACTAAGGTTGTAGTTTAATTTTTTTTACATTTAAAATTTTACTGATCATCCTTTTATATGGTTATCTCTTCCTCTTAATCTGAAACGTGAATATTTCTAAGGAAGCAAAGGGAAAAAAAAGTTTAGCTTTACAAGACAATGTATTTTTGAAAGTTATGATTGTGGAAAAGACTTTGTCCCATATTCCTCTCTGCTTTTTTGCTGTCAGTGCCTTTTAAGCTCGTCAATTGCCAAGGAGTTACTTGAAGAGATGGCTTAGATTGATTTTTAGTCTGTTAGTGAACTGAACCTGTAATTTGGGATTGCTTTTACCTTTTTCCCTGCCCCCCTGGTAGCCAGTGTATCATCCTCTTTTGGCAAAGGGATTCATATGGCTTTCCCTTTGGCAGATTTAGCTGTCTGAATGGACTCAATTAACTTTTTTTTCCTTAAAGGAAAGGAAGGTTTTGGGAGCAGAGGTTGGGAGCGGGGTAAACTAAATGTCAGTGCTGTTGTGGTGGGAGGCACTGGGTCTTAGCCTATGCTTAGTGGAGGGACAGGATGTGATTGTAAGCTTCATTCATCCATGGACATCTGAGCCAGCCTAATAGTTGTGTAGTGCTGACAGAGGGTCTCAGTTTCTTCTGACCCCATTGCCTGTGGTGATGATATCCATGAACTTTCCACAATACAATGTAATGCACTAAAATAGCAGAAAACATCCTTTCTGAATTTTCTGACAGGCCTAAGGCAATTGGGAACTTGAAACCAGAAGTGGAGAAACTCCATACAGTTCCTTTGCACATACCTTAAGCTGTAACTTGTATTATTCTGTTAAGAATGCTGTATATGGCTGTGAAGACAAGTATGTTGAACTATGGTATGCATTGATAATGGCATTACTGGGCAAGTGCAGTTTCATGATGAAACAATTGTCATGGTGAACCCCTAATATTTGAAAAACTTCGTGTTTATACATTTTGAAACTGGAAGAAAAAAGCTGCTCAAATGTGTAAAGGGGATGTGGTGTTCAGATTACTAATTTCAAATCAAGTTTGAATATCAATATACTATTATTGAATTAATCCTTGCATGTTGTGTATATTGTGCTGACTCTGGTGCTTGTTGAGTTTGTCAGAGAGCTTCTCTATCTTCAGAGGGGGACTCCCTTGTCTCCCCCAACTGTATTTATTTCTTGCTCCATTTATAAGTTCGGTTGGTTTCAGAGAGATGCAGTGAGTTTGTGTAAGAGAAGAGGTGGGGAATACAGCAGAGAGGAGGAGAAAGTGCACCCTCTTTGGATAGTAGCAAGCAATTAGAGTGGCTCAGCGTCCCGACCTGCTGCCTCAGCCTCATTTCCTTGTATGTGCTGGAGTAGCAGGATAGTTGCAGTTTGGTTTCAGCTTTGGATATGAGTTATAATTTTGTTTAACTCTCAAAAAAATATGTGCATTGTAGTAGGGACACTGAGAAGTTGAAGGGTTTAAACCTTTGATATCATCTTATATGTCGAACGTGATACTTAGTAGTTGTTCTGAAGTCTTCAAGTGGATTTTTGGAGGAAGAGGAATGAACTTAATTCCCTGCAAGTTTATTAACCACAGGAAAGGAAGTCTAGCATTCTTGTTTTCTGAGATTGTATGTGTAGGGGCTACTTCACTGTTCTTAAGGAAAATAAATCCCCTTGAAAGCTTTTTCTGTAAAGAAGCAACATTGTGATTCTAAATTGGGTATCTTTTGAAATAGAAAGTAGCGAGACTTTTGTCATAGTGTTTTATTCCAAATAATCTGATCCTGGGTTGACTAAGCATTTGTGTTCTTCTTAAGTGCAGTTGTTGTAGTGAGGTGCAGAATAAAGCTTGATTGAAGAGACTGGAATAGGGAGAGGGTTATGAGAAAAACCCAAGAGCTACATATCTAATTGAAATATTAAGATAGCTAACTCCATTGCTTAATAGACATGCCAACAAAATAATGGGAATTCCAGCAAGTTTGCTTTTAATAGAAGTGGAGGAGTCTGGTCATTGAACTGTGCTAGCACTTATCTTGGATCTTCTATTTAGCCTGGTTTAATCCATAAAATATGAGGACAACACTATTTATCCAGATCATAAATCAGTTTTTGAATGGATATTCTGGTCTTCTATTCTTGCTGTTTCAATAAACTAACCAAATGAGTTTGTTCAGAGGAACAGATGAAATAGCCAAATTTTTTTTATGACTAATAGATTCATAAAATTTATCTCAATGTTAGAATGTCTCCTTTCCCTTTATTAGTGAAGTTTTCCAAATATTGGAAGTTAGTCCTTCAGCTTTTGGATTTTTAAGTCTTTTCTTTGAAAAAACTAAGCTTGTTTTCTCTATTTCTGTCTTGAAATTCCACTTGGCTCTTTTTTTTTTTTTCTGCTGAATATCAGAACCACATGGATTTGTTTATCCATGAGAGAAAGAACTTGGCATAGACATTTTTGAAATGCAGCTTGCTATGTCATTTTCTCTGAGCAGCTGTAAGTGTATAAAGTGTGAAGTGACAACTAATGTTCTGTGGATTTGTAAGAGTCAAGTTAGTATAACAGAAGTGTTGGAGACCTATAGAGGAATCTGGAAATTTTGTAGGAGAGGTGTACTTCAGTATGACTCATGCCATAGCTAATTCAACATCATTTGAAATCGATGAGCTCTGAGCAGTTGCTTATTCTGATAATGGATATTAAGGAAGTTGTCTCATTAAGTTAATCAGTGTAAGATTGATTGCCTGTGCTGTATGTGGGAAGGATTTGTGAGCTATTCTGCCCCCCATTTTTTATCACCGTTCTGATTATCACATTATTGAGACAAAATGTCTTGTGTTGTGCTTTTGGTACAGAGTATTTCTTGTCAACTCTCACAGTGATAGAAGAAGCATAAGATCACTTTTAAATATAGTGGTATAGATTTTATCAAAAATTTAAAAAATACTGATAAAAGGTAATACAGGGCTCAGGTTTCCCGTGGACAGTATGATGCTTATCTTTTCTGGTACACCTTTCAAGGTGCCCAGTGTTATCTAGCTGGTATGGCTGTTTATTTCCTCTTGAGACTGATTAGGGATCATTACTGTGGCTATCTGACCTGCCTGATTTCAGTTGTTGGATGTTGCTTCTAAGTGGGTTTTAACTTGTGTTGCCTATTAAAGAAAGAAATGGCACCTTTTTTTTAACATATTGAGGTCCTAGTGGTGTGGATATATTGAGATAAATTTTGAAAAACAGGACTTCTCCTCTAAACTAGCTAGTTCATTGGAGGATGGGACTTTTATGGTAGATTTTTAAATAACTAACATATTGTAACTTCAAACCTAACCTACTAATTGAGTTTGTAGTTGAATAGATGACATTTGGACATCATATGCACTGGTATCATTAGTGTGCTTTTACAAGATAAGCTCTTATTATGGCCTATTTTTAATTCAGTGCAGTAGTAGAAAGTTAAAAAGCTGAGTAAAAAGTAGGCTTTTCATCACTTTCAAACCTGGATAATTTCTGTATTCGCCTTGATCCTGCTTCTTATAAATGTGGGAATGATTTAAGTTGCATTTTAATCAGCATCAGTTTTGTTGCCTGCTCACTCTGCCTCTTTGTTTTTCTTTTTCTGGTGGCTAAAGGCTGCTGGGTCTCCTTAATGATCAATTGATTTAGGTCAAACGCAAAGCATTAAAAGAAAAAAGGATGCAATAAGCAAGCTATCCGTATTATATTTACATGTCCACCATTTGTTTTTCTGAGGCATATCATGGTGCCAGGTTTGACATAATACACGTTGAAGATATGAAAATATTTCTTTGCCTGTTCTATGCTAATTGTAAGACAACTTGTTCGGGTAAAATATTTGTAGTGATAATGTGGTTAGCTTTTTATACTGAAGAAGAAAACACATTTGCAATAGGCTTCTGAAGAAGAAAACACATTTGCAATAGGCTTCTGTTTGGTTTTTTGGTAAGTGTAAACAACTTTAACACAACTGAACCTGGCAACTTGGTCTATTTTGTTTGTAATATCAAGGAAAGTTAGTTTAATGATGTTATGGAAGGACTGAGAGACTTTATTAAGCAGCCTTGTTTAGGAAACTGAATATTGCATGCTTGTATGCAGAGAAAAGATCAAAGGCAAGGCTGTAGCTCTGTCAGAACCAGCATAGGAAAACTTATTTTGATGTAGAATAATTAAAAAATGTTTTTGTTGTAACCTACAAAATAATTCTTACATCCTTGTATTACCACTATGTGATACGGTGGTAGTTGCTTATAAAAACTAGCTGTGCAAGTTAGGATGATGGCAGTTTTCTCAGAAAATTACAAGTATTTTTTGCATTGTTCAAAACTCATGCAATTATATAAAAAATGGTAACTCCTCGGTGGGCCAGAGTAAAAATAGAAAGGACAACTGAGGTGAGTTAACTGCTTCAATTACTCATACCACTCTGTGCTCTCAGTACCTGGATGCTAATCTTTCCTTCTTTGGCTTCTCCAGCCATGTTAAGGGAATAGGAGAGGACAGCTTGATTGCCAGTGAAGTTGGGCAAGGAGCTTCCTGATGATCCCTAGGTGTGTTTCTAGCAGCACATCAATGGATATGAAAAAGGAGGTGTAGTGTACAAAGTTTGTAAGACAGAATTAAGGCTGTCCTAAGATGTTGTTCCTTCGTGACTTTTTGTAATAAGTGCCAGTGTACTTGAATGTGCTTTAAAACCAGGAGAAAAAGAAAATTGTCCTTGGTCACATTGACAACTCTTTGAACAGTACCCAAGTCGCACTAGATGCTGTAACACTGCTGCTGCTCTGGAAGGTTTGGATGGAAGGCAGCAGCGTGTATGTACAGCAAAAGCTGTTGTACTGTGACCTCAGTAAAGCAGGCTAGGATTGGGACAGGCCTAATGATCACAAATTAGATGGAGTTGTATACAGGATTCCTTATGTCTGTCTGGGTGTTCTTCAGGGTTTGGTGCCCTCTCACCTGTGCTCATAATGTGTTACGATATAAGAATAAGAATAGGAGACCTCTACTTAAAATGTGTGCTGGAGACCCCCCCCTGCAGTACCTTGTGTCAAGTCTAGAGGGCAGAGCTAAGATCTTCGTGGAGCTGGTATTTTAGCAATATACTAATCTTTTAGCAAAGCATTGGGGGTTTGGCTTTTTTTCTAAGAAATTCAGCTGGGATGCAGTGAAGGTTCTGGAAGAGTACAGCCTTTCAGAACATACCTCTGTAGCTTACTAGCAAATTATTGCTCACAATTTTAACTGACCTAGAAATGCTAATTTAATGTACAGTGTGTCATGATATATATCTTTAAACATAAGGCAGTGTCTTGACGGACAGGCTCTGGAAAATCTTGTAGAAGATTCATATCCAGCTCTGTTCCTCTGTTGGAGGTTATTAACCCCACAGCAGAATTAATCAGTACAGAATGAAGGTCTGCACTTCAACACAAAAATACTTCAGGGCAAGGCTTGCACCTGGCCTTACGCTGCTGCTTAGCAGCATGTTTTAAAGTATATGTTTTTGCTCTCTGTGTGCAAGTGGATTGTTTTTAATGTGTTTTCTAAACTTATGGGAGTACGTGTGGTGCTTTTGCTCAAGTGATTGATTTCATTTATTTTTACTGGCCTTACTACTCCTGTGTAATTAGTGGCCACAGACAAATGAATTTTTCTTATTTGTCCCTAAACACTCAAATCCTGTCATGACTTCTTGCTCAGTATCTTATGTTGGACTACAGGTGCATTCTTTGCTCTTCCATTTTAATTGCCAGAGCGTTTTTTACACCCTGCAGGAGTTAGGACTTCCATGTTATTGGAGATTTTTTTTTCTTTAGAAATTAGGGCTCTCAAAATTTCCTTGTTAGTCTATCTAAAAGCTTACTAAAATACACTGTTTATATTTCACTCTATTGTTGCTTTTCCCAGCTTCTCCACCAAGTACCAAAACATCAGGCTACTAGTAATTAGAAATGAGCAGGTTCAGACAAGTTAGAGTTCTTGCAAAATACATCTTATTTTGTTCATGCTCGACTAAGCTACTGAACAGCTAAAGAACATCTGTATTGCGGAAAAAGCTTGTGTCGTTAGATCATACCAGACCCAGGGCTGTCTAAATGAACAAGGTTTTCCTTCTCCTGTCTTCTGTTGAGGTATTTGCATTGCCAACTGCAGTGGAGAGCTACGGAGGGAAGATGGGGAAGAAGGTTACAGAGGATGGAAAATTCAGAAAAGAGAAGGGAGTGGTTGGGAAAGGAATTACGGGAAAGACCAAAGTCAACATAGACATACTGAAGAAGGGAGTGAGATGAGTCATGGCATAGATAACTGGCCCTATGGGTGGGGGCATGTTAATATTGAAGGTGAGACTGCAGAGCTCAAGCTGATAAGCTCTGCTGGACAACTTAAACTTTATGCTGCTTCTAGTGACAGGAGGAGGAAGAAGCAATGAAAGATGCTGGCAGAGGAGGATTAGCACAAGAGGTATGAGTAGTTAATGCCCCTGGATGAAGATGGGTCAATGATTTCTTTCTGGGAATGGAGAGAAATGTATATATACAGAGAAGAGCAGCACTGAGGCCTGGTTATTAAAAAGGAGGCTGTGATTGCCAGTGGTCTTATGCAGGGAAGTAAGTGCAGTTTACAATCACTAAAGGATGTCTCTTCATGGAGTCTGGAGTAAGCACCACAATTCTGAAGTCTCATAACTTCTCCTGCACTAATATGTCTCTGAGACCTAATATGTCTCATCCATCCCCTTCTTATTCCAGAGGGAGTGGTGTCCAGTTCTTTCTGATGGCTTCTTGCTCCATCTGCTTCAGGGATAAAGCTTTGTGTTGTGGACTTATGGATTTGAGTCCAGCTGTTCCCCATATTCTGCAAGCTGAAATTCTGTTGTTACTAGCTTTTTCTAAACACTTTTTTTCCTTTTCTAAAAGTTACTTTTAAGCACAGATTTAAAAAATTGAACTCGTGAAGTCAGAAACTCATAGAACAGAGATTGTGTGAACAAAGTGGCTAAAAGCATTACAATATGATCAGTCTGTTTATTTGTTGTGTGGCTTAAAATGTTCTTTCATTCACAGATGTCACTAAATGTAGAAATAATAAAATACAGTCTTTGAATCCCAGTGCATTTTAGAGTGTCTTTGGCATAATTTTTGTGATACCTTAATTTATGGATAGTCATGTGTTACATGTGGTTCAGGAACTTGGCTTTCAGCTATGCACTTTGTGTAGATTGTGCCCTTATTTATCACATGACCTTGCAATATCACTGTAGGCTCTCGTGACTTCAGGGCTTAATTATTGTAATTCCCTTTTCAGTGGATTAGTGATGAGGCTAATCTCCTGCTTGCAGCTTGTTCAGACCACAGCAGTGCACTCATTTGTGGGTTTCAGCTACCCTCATCACATTCAGCTTGCTTTGTGTTTTTTACATTAGCTACTTACTACACGGTGTAATGTTAAATTAGCTTTATGTATAAAGGTCTAAATGGGCATGCCTCCATTACATTTAAAGATTGCGTTTTACTTTTTTTCCCCCCTGTTAAGCTGAAGTAATTTTTCAAGTTTTGTTGCAAGATTTATAAAAGGTTTCTCTCTGTGGATTAAATCATCTGAATATAGATGCCTGCATATAGGTGTCTATGTCAAGGAGGTCTTAAATGGTCATTAAAATTAAAAAAGCATGGAGAATGATCCAGGTGACTAGCCATTAAGTTGCTGAGAAGTAAATGGCCGGTGTTAATTGAGAAGCACTTGGGTATCCAGGTCTCTCCTTAAGACTAAATGACATTTGAGGCATTTTGGAGAGACACCTGGAGGTCAGGTGGGATATTCTAAAGCATATTAAATGTCACATATACCTATGTTAAAAATTGAATTAAGCTCTAGGTATTTACTTTGAAATAAGATGAATTGTTGTCTGTGTTCCATATCCTGCTCACTAGATCTCCATTGGCTTTAATAAGACCTCTGACACAAACTCGTATGTCAGCATCTTCATTTAGGTGGCCTATTTTTGGATCTGAATCCTACCTATGAAGTCTTTTATCCATGTGATAATAACAACCCAAACCTTGACATGGGACTGACTGCATGTTCTAATTAAAATTTTATTAATCTTAAATCCCTGGAATGCTCAAGTTGTTTTAGTTCCAGGGCATTAAACTCTTTGAAAGCTCAGAATGTCTTCTTAAATGCAGCCATTATTTATGGTGGCAAACTTCAGCAGTGTTACAGTGATACCTTTGCTTATATTCTGCCTCATGGAACTCAAAATAGTGCATGTTGCTCTTCCATGCCTTAAAGAAAAAAAGGCATGTTTGTATAGTATCTTTTGTCAATTTAAAGGAAAATGTGCATGGGTCTAAATATGTTTTGGTTACATTAATTTGGTGGAGGTTATGTGCTAAGAATCACATCTATTAATTTCTGTTTTGAAGTGTCATTCTCTTTGGTAGGTTTCTAAGCAGGGGTGGTATGTTTGCTAAGCATTTTTCTACTGTAACTAGTTTGGGAAAGTCTTCTCCAATGTCAGATATTTTTTTTTTGTCTGCATAACTTGGAGTTAAACTTGCAATTTAAACCTTCAGCTACTTTTAGTTCTGTTAGCCCCTCCTCCCCCCCCCCCCATAGTCTGTGTGAATAGCTCAAGCACAGAATATTGTTTTGAAGATTGGCTTTGAGTTGACGTATGTTTAAAACCTTTGGAAGGTTTTCTGACTAATTAAAAATATGAAATCGAGGAGAACGTGGTTTTAGGTTTAGTGTGCCCACTGTTTGCCACCAAGCTAATGGTATTTACCTGAGGATAATTTTAGCCTATTAAAACAATGAAATAACTTTTAAATGTATCCTGTATAATACATACCAGGCACTTCTCACTGTAAGTGTTGGAGAGCTGTCTTCAGGGAGAAATGACGACCCAGTCACCACTCCTTGCAGTGCTTTATCCCCAAGGACATAGGCAGTACATGTGGTCAGTGTACCTGAGGGATTTTCCGGACCCACTGGGAGCACCAGGACATCCTACACAGCTGTTTGAGCTGTTGGTTTCCCCTCCTCCCAAACCAAGTTGTACTCCTGCAGGATGGAAGGACAGGAGAAAGTTTTTTGCATTTTTCCAGTGCTTAGGAGAAGCCCCGAAGCATGGATTTGACAAAAGGACTTACTGGAGCAGAAAGTGGACAGAATACCTAGATCACTGTTCTGTTGTTAACAGAATTTAAAAGTTAAACACAACTTTTGTTGTTGTGTTTAACTCAGCTGTATTTATATCATGTTTACTTATCTCTGTACTGAGTCCAGGGAAAGAGGAAAAAATGAATTAATGCATAGACTTAATGGGCTGTCTGTCAGCCTTTCACATTTCAGTGTAACTCCACATGATCTTTTTTTTTAACATAGCAATTTTGATGGAATTCCTTGCTAGCAATGGATAGTAAGATTACTAAGAAAATAAATGTTTATTTGTTTAGTTTCTGTGTAGCTCTTCCATACCTTGTTTCTCCCTCATAGGCTGGGATGGTGGGAGTGAATATAAGAATAGTTGAGGTTAAATGTAAACCTATGTATGAGGTATAATGCTGTAGTTTGTATGTTCTATTTGAGTTATCCTTTGCTGGTTTAATTACAATAAAGAATATTTTGATAAATTACATGATGCAACTTTTCTTTGAGCCTGTGCTAGAGATACTGTCAAATGAAAAAATATTTTTTTTATCAGATATGATTACATGAAAACTCATCCTTCTGAGAAAATGCATCTAGCAGTGGTTGCCTGTGGTGAAAGACTGGAGGAGACTGTTACGATGTTAAGATCAGCCGTCATTTTCAGCATCAAACCTCTCCAGTTTCATATTTTCGCTGAGGACCAATTGCATGAGAGTTTCAAAGACATAGTAAGTACCCAAATAATTTATTTAATCAATTTGTAGTACAATTTGAGTAATATATAGCCTGTTCTCTGCTTTTTTGGGTAGTTGTTGGTGCATATAACGGCAAAAAGGCAGGGGTCTAAAAATAAGGCAATACGCAAGTCTTTTGTAATGTTGGATGGAGATTTTTTGATTTATTTTTTTCCCCTGTGGAAAAAATGCCAGTTGCTGATATCAAAGCTTTTCATAAAGACAGACCAAAGCTTTCTGATTTGTCACCTTGAGTACGGTAAATACAAACCTGTTGTAGTGAACACACAACATTTATCTTGTGTGATCTTATTTAAAGTTGGTTTTACAAGAGCAAATAGAGATCTGTCCTTTTTTGTTCTTATGCTCACAGTATGTGTCAGTCTTACATTGTCTAAACAAAGTGCAACATCTGTCTCTGAAAATGATAGATATGGTTATGTCTAATTTTAGTAAATTCCAGTTAATTAATATAAATTATTACTAGAGTGGCAGTGTTAGAAGCTGACCAGCATATACCTGTGGAGGGTTTTACTATTTTTGCTCTTAAGGTGTCATACTAACTATGACAGTAGTATGTTATACATATTTATATATATATATATGTGAATGTCATGTGAACAGTAATTGTGGCAAAAAATGGGTAAGGTTATTTTAAATTGAGAGAGACTTCATTGCTACTTCACCTGTGGAAACTAAGGAGGGAAAAAGTTTTATTTGATGTATTTACTTTTTTAAAATACTGATTTTACTTTCCCTTACTTTTGTCTATGATCTGATATGATGTGTTTTTTTTGTAGTAGCCTGCAGGTGCCACTTTTTGTTCAAGTATTTTCAATAGTTGGCAGGTTATGGTAGTAATGGAAGCATTTCTGTTATGGAAGAGAGGTGTTGCCATTGTGTTCAATTTTCAATTTGAATGGGGGATTTATTTCTGTTTTTGTAATAAATCGAACTGAAGTAATTTTGTGGTCTCTTCTTTTCATGTAGCTTGATGACTTCCCCTATGAAGGAAAAGTTAATTACACATTATATCCAATAACGTTTCCAACTGAGAGTGCAGCAGAATGGAAAAAATTGTTTAAACCATGTGCTTCACAGAGGCTGTTCTTGCCAGTAAGTTATTCTGTAATAGGGCAATACAAAAGTCTATTTTTGAAGCATGAAGCTGTCCTCGTTAATTTAATTTCTACTTAGTTTTACATTAAGAACTCCTCCTCCTAAAATCTACTTTTGTAACATCCTAAAAAAAAACCCTCTAAATTTAGCCTTCTTCTGGGGCACTAAGGCACTATGGAATAAACGTCCTTTTCTCACTTGCTGCCTTTTGACACAGTATCCTCAGTAAGTGGTACAGGTCATGTCATCCCCTGAGGTAAGAGTTATCACACCTTATCTCCTCATTTAGTTGTAAAGTTTACTGCATGTGTGGGTCTGAGAAGTGTTAGAGATAATGAAACAAGAAATGGGCTGTTGTTGCCAGAGTATTTTGTACAGCCTTTTGTTTGCTGATCTAAGACAATTCAGAAATCATACTTCAGACTTGGTAAATTACATCAGTGGCATCTGTCTCCCAAATACCATCTTTTCTGGGGCTCCTTTACATCTCGTCCTTGTTGGATTAGATACACAGGAAAGCAAGGTAACAGAAGATCAGAGCTCCTGTTATGGTAACGTTTCACCTGGCCTGCAACTTACTCCAGAGTTGCTCATGGATATAAAATTTAAACTGAGTGCCTTTGCATTATTACTCTATCTAAAACCTCTGTTTCACTCTACAAAAATTCTCCAAAATGAGCAGAGGGAACAATGACAGAGTTATTGACTGCAAACTGTCAGTCTAAAGTGAATTTATTTGCATAGGACAAAATTATATATAATATATTGTAATGCATTTATTAGATAAATAAAGTGTAAATTTATTATACGTGATGTATTATAATAGATATATTATATTTATTGTGTAGTGGCACCAACTTCTGTTTTATGAAGAGAAGCTCAATAAAACTTAAAAGTTTGGTTTTAAATTTCTTTCCCTCACAGTTAATCCTCAAAAACGTGGACTCGCTACTTTATGTCGATACTGACATCCTGTTTTTGAGACCTGTTGATGATATTTGGTCTTTTCTGGGAAAGTTCAATGCCACGCAAATTGCTGCAATGGCACCAGAACATGAAGAACCTCGTATTGGGTGGTATAATCGCTTTGCTAGACATCCCTATTATGGAGTAACTGGAATAAATTCTGGAGTCATGTTAATGAATATGACACGTATTAGAAGAAAGTATTTCAAGGTATGTGTGTTGCCTTTATTGCATGTTCTCTGGTGTTACATGTTTTGACTCTAATCCTGTTTCAAATTCATGTGGGACAGTATTTTTCAAAAGATTTTTCTTGTAAATGAAATAATGCCTTAAAAATACACTATGTTTAAAATTGGTGTCTAAGTTGTGTTTTTTAAATGTCATTCACACTAAGACTCAGAATTCTTGAATTTCAAGCATCTTTGTTTTAAATTTCCTTAGTTCTGAGGGGTCCTGTGACTTCATACAGTCTGCTGTAAATTATCTATGTTATGTATTCTAGTATTTTTTTCTTCATTGTTGAGTTCCCTGAAAACAGTTAGTGTATCCTGTAAACTAACTTTAAAAAATCTGTATATTTGTATGGCCAGGAGGTGGTGCTAAAACATTTAGTAAGTTATTTTAACTGAAGTGTTTCCAAATTTCGATCTTTTTAAATTGTAACCAGGTGATTATCACCTTAAGTATCTTGATTTACTTCAAAGTCATAGTTTTTGTAGAGAAAGCAGTGCATTCAGTAGCATCAGTGGTTATTGCTTCACAGAAGTTTTTCTTACGTCCTTGAAACACAAGTACAAAAGCAGTGCTATGTGGTTATGCTAAGGGAAAAAGTACTTCATTTTAGAGAAGTTTGATTAGCGAAAAATAATAATGCAGTCAAAAACTCTTGGAAGGCGAACACATGAGAAGGGCAATATAAACTTGCAGTAGACATCACTACTTTGCCCCCATTTCCAATTTAAGAAAGATTTAGCTTTCATCTTAACAAAAATACATAGCAAGAATGTTATGCGTGTCATAACTGTTATGGGGAATCAGAATAAAAATAGACTTGAATTGTCCCGAAAACATTTGTCTTAATGCTCTTTCTCAAATTGTTCAGTACCTACTGTACTAAGCAAGTCTGCTTCATGAGCTGCAGGCTTAGCATTTGTACAATTAAGGGAAAGGAACTGAGACTGAAGTGAGCTACCCAGTGCTGTGCAAATATGCTAAATATTCAGAATTATGAAAGGGCACTTGAGAAAGAGAGGCAGAAGCAGAGCAAACCTTCCTAATAGCAAATCACGTGATTCAAAGCACTTTTTGATGTCTTTAGTTAAAAAAAACAAACAAAAAAAAAAAAACCACAAAAAAACAACCACCCACAAAACCAATTAACTCATTCCCCTACTCCATTTGTTTTAAATGTTATAAATACGTTATTTTCTGTCCTTAATCATTAGTCATCATTTTTTGGCATCCTTCCCAGGGCTTTACTGTCACTTCAAACTTAGACTTCTCCTTCCATGTCTGATGCATATATACTTCTGGTCCTTGCTTTCACATGTCTTCTGAACTTCTTACTTGTCCAGAAATGCTTGTGCATGCACTCTGGCTGTTCCTCAAACATTTGAGACTAGTGGTGCACATAAAGAAATATTCTTTCGCTCTTCCGTGATAGTAAGAAGTAAAAAGTAAATAGAAATGATGGTGTGTTCTGTATACATGGGATTTTGGGGGGTTGGTGGGTTTTGTTTGTTAGTTTGGTTTTGTTTTTTTTGTTTCTATGTGCAGCTTTTAACATGGTTGCTGAGAACGTCTTTCTTGCATGAAATTCATCTTTTTCCTTCCATTGCTATATATCTTTTCCTCCCTCTCTTTTCATCATCCTGTACATCTTTCCTGGAGTCTTGGTCTGATTATCTTGAGCAAGAAACACAGATAAAATGCTTGGATGCATGGTGTTTTGACATACATGGGTTTTTTGGTTCAGCTGAAGCATTATGTAATACCCTCTTTGGATACCCTTCTTGATTTAAAACCTCGCCCCCAGTATTTCTCAGGCCTTTGTATGACAAATGCTGAGCACCTAGCTGTGGGCATTCATTCAACCTCATTTTGCCTCTGTATGTTTCTGGCAAGTGTAATGTTGGTTATTTGTTCAAACTTTGAATTTGTGGAGATCAGTACTTTATCCAGTATGACTGGTTTGCTAAGACTCCGTGTCAGACTTTGTCAGTGACCAACAGTGGAGACTTTCTGGTATGGGAAGGCTCAGAATTGTTTCCGACAGAGGACTACCTCATAATTTCTAACTCATGCTGCTGACCTTCCACCTATTGGACACACGGGAGAAGCATCCCATAGTATCAGGATTGTGGTAGCATTCTCATCCCAGTCAGAGCAGTATGAGGATGTCTAACCAGAGAGCTACTAGGTCAATATTGGGACTGGTGCTGTTTAACATTTTTGTTGGAGACACGGACAGTGGGATTGAGTGCATCCTCAGCAAGTTTGCCAATGACACCAAGCTGTGTGGTGTGGTTGACATGCTGGAGGGAAGGGATGCCATCCAGAGGGACCTGGACAGGCTTCCGAGGTGGGTCCATGTGAATCTCTTGAAATTCAACAAGGGTAAGTGCAAGGTCCTCCATGTGGGTCAGGGCAGTCCCAAGCACAAATACAGGCTGGGCAGGAATGGATTGAGAGCATCCCTGTGTTGGGTTCTCACATCCTAAGGAGAGGGACTTGGGGGTGTTGTTGGATGAGAAGCTCAGCGTGAGCTGGCAATGTGCGCTTACAGCCCAGAAAGAAAACTGCATCCTTGGCTGCATCAAAAGCAGCCAGCAGGTCGAGGGAGGTGATTCTGCCCCTCTCTCATGAGATCCCACCTGGACTACTGTGTCCAGCTCTAGGGTTCCCAACATAAGAAGGACATGGAGCAGGTCCAGAGGAGGGCCACAAAGATGATCAGAGGGCTGGAGCACCTCTCATATGAAGACAGGCTGAAACAGTTGGGCTTTGTTCAGCCTGGAGAAGGGAAAGCTCCAGGGAGACCTTATAGCAGCCTTCCAGTATTTAAAGGAGGCATACAGGAAAGATGGGGAGGGACTTTTTATCATGGAGTGAAGTGATAGGACAAAGGGTAATGGTGTTAAACTTGAAAGAGGGAAGATTTAGGTTAGAGATTAGGAAGAAATTCTTTACAGTGAGGGTGGTGAGACACTGGAACAGGTTGTCCAAGGAAGTTGTGGGTACCTTGTCTGTGGAAGTGTTCAAGGTCAGGTTGGCTGGGACTTTGAGTAGCCTGGTCTAGTGGAAGGTGTCCCTGCCCATGGCAGGGGGGTTGGAACAAGATGATCTTTAAGGTCCCTTCCAACCCAAACCATTCTATGATTCTGTGACTTGAACCTTAAAAATAGTAGTCCTTGGTCATTTTCCTCTCATATCATAGCTAGATAGTTCAGCCTGGGTAGTGATTAAGTTGGAATTGAGTTTCTCTTACCCGATATTGATTATTGAGATCTTGGCTTAGAGAGCACTCAGCAGGGGAGCCATTTAGTTTATCTGCCCTGGAGCCTAGAGTGTGGTCCCACAAGTTTGTGGAGCATCACAGGGCCCTAAGATGCACAAGCATTAGTACAAAAGCACTGCTGTTTGTCGAGACTTCAGAGACTTTATTTTCATCTTCGGGTTCCTGGAATGTCTTGAAAGGAGGATTGGTTGATACAAAAAATTGCAAGACTCACAGCAAAACTTCAGAAGGGCTTAGTTTAGTGTAGTTGAGACTATACATGATAGGCCTGAGAGTTTGTTGCTGATAAGCAAAGGACCTACTAGTCTCAAGCCTTTAGAGAGGGGTAAACCAAATTCAGTGTAGGGGCTATCCTCATGCCCCTTACCAGCAACACTGAAGAGGCTTTTTGACCTTAACAGTACTGTCCAATGCCATGTCCCATTAACTATTCCAGTCAAATACAGTAGAACTAGAAAATGCTTTGTTGTCTTATAGGAAGATCGGAATTTTTTTTATGTTCATTCGGGAGACTCAACAAATTCTTCAAGGAGTATATAAGTTCTGTGAGTTTTTGTATCTTTAAAGCTGCCTGTAGATCTTTTTGTATGACTGTTTAGTGGCTAGAGTACTTGTCTAAACTAGTGGAAGTTTTGTATCAGGATATTTCTCCAATACAATGGATATAAAACTGTGGGTTCTTTGTCTATTGTAGAAGAAACAGCCCTGAGCTGCTTGAGCAGCTGAGATGCTGCCTTGAAGCATCTTCCTTCAGTTGCCACGTAGGGTTGTGAAAGTCAGGAGGAACCGGAAGATGAGTAAATATAAAGAACTGGAGACTTCAGCAGATGGTTATAGTGCTCACCTGGGTAGAAGAAAACCTGTGGTTCCATGTATTGCTCCAGGATTAAGTTGTCTTCTATCCACTTATTTATTTCTCAGTCTTTTCAGGACTGTCAGGTTTATTCATTTCAGATGGGTATCCTAGCTACTTAGCTATCTGTGGAAGTTGCCACTCCTGGTCCTAACTACCTTACTTGTCTCATGAGTTTTGAGACTCTGTGTATACAAATATGGGTACACATTTGTGTTCGTATATACAGATGCATGCGTGTTATTGAGTATAGTGTGGTCAAACACTGCATAACTGGACATAAGACTAGAATTTGTAGTGCAGCTTTTGATGGGTAGTGCCTACCTGTTGTCTTTGCTAAGCAGCAATTAGAAAATGGGAATGTAAAACATGCAAGAGTATTTAGGAGATGGAAGAAGTAATAGCAGGTGACTTTTTAAAAATTTGTATACATGCAGATACTTTTAAACTCTAAGAGATGTAGCAAATACTGCAGCTACGATGTCTTAACAGAAAGTTATAGTCCAGTGAGGCTTAGTGAATAAAGAACAACGACTTTTATCAAATTTATTGAGAAACTTAGTTGTTGTCATGCCTGAGATGTGGGCATCCATGGAAAGGAATGAGCTCCTAGAAAACCAAGCGAGCCTTAGACAAAATATCTTCAGATAGTGTGTGCAAAGGAGAGGTTCATGGGTATGATTTAGACAAAAAAAGAAAATTCAGAGAGTTTCTATGACCTAAACCATTATACACTTTTTTTTTTTAACCACTCAGTATTGCTTAAGGCTATGGTTTCAAGAAATATAGGGAGCCTGTGCAAAAGGTAATTGCTTCTAAAAGGAAGGTTCCCATCTCTTTCCAGCTGATTTTCCCTGGTTTTCTTATTTACTTTGTCCTAGCCTCTGGTGTTTGTTGGTCCCTTCTATGATTCAATTAAACTTGGTAACAGTAGAAAAAAGAAATCTTTCTGCTGGATTAGTGAAGTAAATCAGCTCACAAAAACGTCTAGTAAGTGTTAGCACTATACTGTTAATGCAAGAACAGGATAAGAGTCATGTAACAGGAAGGAAGAGGCCCTGCTCTCATTTGGCATTTAAGGAAATTTAGTTACTTAACTGTTTGTGGGATGCAGTTGCAGTTTGTTTAGATATTCATGTATGATTTGAGTATTTTTCCTCAACTTTCTATTTTCTTACTAGAATGGAGAGAAGTAATACTAGGTTGTTACTGATTAAATGTGGCAGCTTTTGTAAGTCTGACTTCAGCTTTGGCCAGGCATAAGTCTTCTGGGACAGAAATGCCCAAATTAATAAAAGCACAGCATCTAAAATGACAAAAACCAAAAACATGTAGTAATAGATCACAACATCCTTATGTATATTCTGTTCTTACAGAACAGAATGGAATGTTTTATTCCATTCAAAAATCTAGAATTTTGAGAGTTTGTAAGAGCCTGTCTATATCAGCTTGATGGCATCACAGAAATTGCCACTACTGTTGTGGGTTTTTTTTCCTTGAACCTTTTGAACCTTCTTTGCAACTTATTGAATATTGGAGAGGAGGTTTGTATTTTGGAAATCCTTAACATATTTACTTGAGTAACATTTGAAAAGCAATTCTGTTATCAATTTTGATTGAACTTGAGCATTCTAGTTCTCATGCTGTTTGATCTCACTCAAATTACAGGAGAATTTTAAAGAAGGAGGTTATATAACTATTCCAATAGTTTCTCTTGCTCTGTGATTCCTACACTGATTTCATTATTAATTTACTAACACTGATATATATATATATATAACTATTTTATATTTATGCAAAGGTTATTGAAGTATTACAGTTTCCAATTCTTAAATCTGATAGCACTGTTTGTCAAGTAGTATTGCTTCTAGACATCTGGCAATATGATATGCTGTTACCTGCTTTGCATCTCCTTGGAATATACTCTGGATTTCATTGCTATTAAAACTATAGAAGTTAAATGAAAATTATATGAAATAATTACTTTAAAAATTTAAAGTAATATTTCTATGTGATGCTCTAAAACTTTATTTACTACTGTGTATTGTTTTATCATTATTATCCTGGTATCAGTGAACTAATTTAATTCTGCTTTTAATTCTTAACATTGAGTCTAAATTTAAACCTTTGGTCAATTTTCTGTAAAGGGCAAAGGTCAGGTGAGGAAATAATTTTTACCCACTGTGATTCAATCCAATTGATTTGCTTTTAGGAAGGTTTTGGTGTTAAGCCTTTGTTTTCTTTTGTTTAATTGTGTTGCACTGGGCCGAGTGATAATTCTTGCTAGAGAAGAATTCTCTTGTGTGTTTCTTATGCCTGCTTTCATCAAATACTTGCAAGCAATCACAGTCATAAATTTTTTAGGACAGAAGGGATTGTGATATTCCATTTGGCTTCTTACATAATATAAGCTATAGATCTCTTTTGTATTAATTCTTGTCTGAAATCTGATAGTATTTCTTTTTTTAGTCTTCAATTCTGAAAGCCTTTCATATTTGATGACTGAAATGATTTGAGGAAAGCCTAAAAAATGAACTGCTAATTTTTGCACTTTCTAGTTTGTCAGTGGAAAGTTTGGAGAAGAAAGTATTTGATACTATAATTCTAAAACTGAATATTTTGCTGCTGGTAATATTTTCTGATTCTTAACATGGTGGTTTTCTATATATGTATCTCAAAACATACTGGAGTTCTAATTTAATTTTTTTTTTTTGGCAACTTGGTTAAAAATATTCAAGGGTACAATCCTGTACTTGTTCAGAATTTTCTCTCTTAGGGACTTACTGTTATTCCACCCTCACTCTCCCAGCTGAAGTAGGAGGTACAGAGTGAGCAGCATTGTTGGTTTTCTGTTCTAATTGAGCTTAAACATAGTGTAAAGATAAGAATTTAGCTTTAGAATATGCAATGTATTACACTGCAGATGGTAACTCCTTTAGTAACGTGGAGTTCAGCGTAGGCCAGCTTAGTCCAAGTAGTATCGCCTCATCCAAATCCTTAGAAGAACTTCTCCTTTTCCTTTGAAGTGATTTAGCTAAATGAAGAATTTGGGAATTAAGTAACAGCTATTGATGTAGAGTCTTACTGTCTTTTGCTATGGAAAATTTGTGCCTTTGCTGTGGAAGTTCAAGCTCAGTAACTAAAATAGTTCAACCCATTGAAAATTCTTTTGAAAACCTTTGAAGGATTTTTTCTATTTTTGTACACTGCTTTGTAGCCAATATTTTTTAGCTGTACATGTTTGTAACTATTTAATAATTAATTTTTATTGATCTGTTTTGATTTTTTGAAGTTAACTTTAAAAAGCTATGTATATTACCACTCTGTGATAGAGAAATTGCATGAAGTGTGGATATTTAAATAGTGCCCATCTGCTTGTGTGCATCCCTTCAATGCAGTTTTTGTGTTAGATCCTTCTGCTGTATAAAGAAATTCTGCTGTTTCTTAAAACTCTTGCTTAAGACGTTTGAGAGAAATCTTGAAGAGAAAAAATTTAATGTGGCAGTTAAATAGAAGAGATGCATATAATTTTCCTTATAAGATAATAATTCAGAAATAAAGCATATTGGAAATGTCTGTAACTATTTTCCTTAGATGAGCTCATTTGTTTAAAAGAAGAGATCATCTATGCATTTGAGATTTGTAGCTTTGAAAAGCAACTTACTGCGACTCTGTAGGGCATTTCCTTCTTTATAGGTATAGTTGTTCTGACTGTGTGTTGTTTTGCTTTGTTTTGTTTAATAGAATGATATGACACCAGTCCGATTACAGTGGGGAGAAATTCTTATGCCACTGCTGAAGAAGTACAAGTTGAACATAACATGGGGTGATCAGGATCTATTGAACATCATGTTTTTTCACAATCCAGGTAAATCGACATTGATTCTAACTCTAACATGACAAAGTTCATCTTTTCTATGATGTTCAAAAATGCAGGAGACTGCTCTTTTAGCAGACTTTTCAGGGAAAATACTCAAGGTACTTTTCACTTCTTTCATTTTCTGAAAGTGTTTACTTTGAGAGGCAGCATTGAATTCTCCTAGAGTGTAATTAGCTGTTGTTTCAAAACAACTGTACAGAAATTCATGAAGCAGCCTTAAGAAAAAAGGAGATTATTATATTTCCTGATACAGTTTTGATACTTAATCCAGACTTCTCATTTTTCTGCACAGAAAGTCTTTATGTCTTTCCATGCCAATGGAATTATCGGCCTGACCACTGCATCTATGGAAGTAATTGTAAGGAAGCTGAAGAAGAAGGTATATTTATTCTTCATGGAAACAGAGG
This sequence comes from Calidris pygmaea, assembly GCA_003697955.1. Taxonomy (NCBI): domain Eukaryota; kingdom Metazoa; phylum Chordata; class Aves; order Charadriiformes; family Scolopacidae; genus Calidris; species Calidris pygmaea. Next base: position 3,035,751 of record QJSC01027811.1, read on the forward strand.
TGTTTACCATGATGATAAACAGCCTACTTTTAGGGCTGTCTATGAAGCAATAAAAAATGTAAGTGTTTTCAACATTGTACTTGCGCAAAGTTATTTTTTTACATATTTTTATCTGCAGTCCTGCATGTGTTTTGTACCTTTTGTTGCTACTTACCTTGATTGCAACAAAGTAATTTTTTTCCCTTTGGTGAAAAACTTAACATCACTTAAATTTTTTCATTTACTGCTTAATCATAGAATGGTTAGAGTTGGAAGGAACCTTTAAAGATGATCTAGTTCCAACCCCCCTGCCATGGGCAGGGACACCTCCCACCAGAGCAGGTTGCTCACAGCCCCATCCAACCTGGCCTTAAACACCTCCAGGGATGGGGCATCCACAGCTTCTCTGGGCAACCTGTTCCAGTGCCTCACCAACCTCACAGAAAATAATTTCTTTCTGGTATCTAATCTAAATCTCCCCAATTTAAAACCATTACCCCTTAAGTAGAATTCCAGTGTATTCCTATGTCTAGGTTAGGGTTCTGAAACTTTGTGTGTAGTTGTCAATGTCTATTTAAAAGGCTTTATTCCCTTTCCTTAATAAATTATGTGGTAAACTGCAAGAGCAATTGGAGATCACCAGAAGCTTCATTTTTCTGGAGATTTTAAAATGGAGAAAAAACCTCCTCTTCTTCCCAAAGTTTGTGTCTATTTAATAGAACATTTTAACATTTAATTGTTGCTAATTTGGATTGTAAAAAATCTTATCTTATACTTTGTTTTGATCTTTTCTAGAGATTCAGTGTATTAATATGTTGCTGTTTCTTTAAATCCTAAGCACAGTGACTTTTCATTCTGCAAATAAGTCATCTAATAAACTATTTATCACTACATCAGTATACTCACTGAAGAGCTGTAAAATTTAGCACTGATGCACATTTTAATGTAGCAGGCTATTGTGTGTGTATAACCTTCCAAAATCAATAGTATATTTTAATGGTGCTTTATTACATGTTGTCATATGGATATAAAAATGAAGAAAAGTACTTTTGGGGGTCTGAGAATACATTGCAGGGAAAGTGAATGTGTTTCCATAAAAATACGATTTCTTTGTTTCCTTTGAGTGTTGTCAAAAACAGAAGAAAAAATTATTTATTTTTATTTATGTTCCCATTTGGTTTATGAATATGTCAGAAAAAGTATGTAAAACACTGCAGATTCACTGGTAATAAGATGAACAAAATCATGCTACTTTGAAATGCTGTTTTAGCTTATCATTTGTTTATAAAAAATATTGCACTGTTGAATTAATGACTACTTTATTTCATGTCCGTGTTAAACATAGCATGTATTTGACCATTATTCAGTTTAATGAAACTTCAGTAGTAACACTTCTCATACTGTTGTTTCATTATAATTTGATAAGAATTGTATTCCTTAAAAGTTATATGTCATTCAAGAAAGTTACTGTTCAACAAACAAATAACCAGAAGTAATTTTAGATCTGTATATTTTTAATTCAACAAGGTAGTTTTAAGTTTCCTTCTTGCCTGCCTGGATATGTTAATTTGCTTACCTTTTTTTTTCCTAATCTCGCTTGGTACGTGTATTTATTTCTGTAATTTAGAGGCGTTTTTCAAATATTGCATTCAGGAGCTCTCTGAGTTCTTGAAAACATTTAATAAACCTATGGAAAGCAAATACGATGTTCAAAAGTAAAACTCTTTAATAACTCTGGGTAATGACGCTCTTCCATATTGACCTTAAAGCTGCTTTTCTTAACCTCTTTACAGTATTCATTTGGAGATGATCTGGTTCGTTCCCTGTTGCATCCCCTAGAACTGGAATTGCGGAAAACCATGCATACGTACTGTGGAAAAGTGTACAAAGTGTTCGTAAAGCAGCTAACAAAAAGCATAAGAGACTTGTATGCCAGAAGATCAAAGGGAAGGTGATTTTTACTCCAAGCTATCTAATCAAGAGACTGAATTAACATACTGGTCAAAAGGTGCAAGGATTCTACTATGGCTTGAATTGGCTCTTTATGTGCCCAGATAAAAGTTTAATAGCATACATAAAAATGAAGAAAATGTACATGTTATGAAGAACAGAAACTTCTTTCTGCAAAGGTGACTCTTTACTCTTTTGAAGTTTAATCACTGCTAGCGTTTATCTTGGATCCAATGATTTGGGTATTACTGGCTTCTATGGTCAGTACTTTTAGTCTGCATAATTCAGTTATCTAATGATCAAATGAACAAGGAAGAAATGAAGATGGCTCTATTTGGGAGTGTACCTCAACTATTGTCTAAAATTCTGTTAAACTGTGAATGTAGCAATAACTGAGTCAGCAGCACTAACCTCACTTTAAAGGTGTGAGCCTTTATGTAAACAACATTGTTTACAAGTGCAGAAAATACTCTGTTTTCAAAGAAATGTGATATAATCATTGACAATCTGTATGTGCCTTTATATATTCATCTCTTACATGTTGAAGTACTGTTTTGACAATCTTGTTTTGCTCATCTTAGATGTAAACTGCACACTATAAATACAATTTTCCAAGAAATTAATAACTAGTATGTGATACTAGTTCTCTCTGTAGATACAGAGACTTTTTAATATACAGCATTTGTTTCAACATTGTTGAGCTATCCTGGCCAAAAGATAGTGCAGAGTTGAGGTGTTTTTTAGCAAAAATACAATATGAACTTGTTTGTTTTACAATACTTTTTTAAAATTACATGGGTTTGCAGCTTTATAGGGCATTTTGGAAGTAGAAGAAAACCCAACAGTGGAAAGCTGTTGCTGTTGTATTTCCTTACTAAGAATTATTACCTAATGATTATTATAGAGTATTTAGTACCTAAAAGTGGAGAGCTGTGATAAGAGTTCTGATGCTTCATCAGACTGTATATAAGATGGGTTTCTTAGAGAATATTCCTGTTACCATATTTTTTTGATAATATGGCTTTAAACTAGTTTTGGGGCAGACCCTCAACTACATGAATGCATTACTGTCAATAGGGTGATAGTGATTTACAACAGGTAAGGATTAGGCTTTCTTCAGTTATCTTAGTGGAAAAAAAATGTTTTGTTTATGTAATACAAACTTTTTTTCAGAGAAAACCATGAAGAAAAAAACAGTGAATTCTAGTGTTACAGTAAAATATTATTTAAACTTGCATGGTATAAAATGTATCTGTAAAGTATATTTGAACTTGGAACCTGTGTAACTGAGATGAAGTCTTCATAAAGTGAGTTTTTGGATCCCAGAAAACTTCCTGTTTGAACATGGAGGATCCGCTCACTGACTTGCACCTTCACCCCAACCCCATTTTAGAAGCTTAATTTCTGTGGCTGTTTCTTTGTCAAAGGTGGGCTGGCTCTGACTCCCACATCCATGTGAGCTGGATGAATGCTTTAGCAGTAGAAAAACACACTCCACTGTAAGCAGAGTTTATATTCTGCTCTTAATCTCCCTGCTGGCTCAGGGTGTAAATTTCTTGTACGGAAACTAGAAAGCAGTCTGCATCACATGTAGTTACAGTCTCTTTTCCTTGCTATGTAACCATTTGAAGTCTGAAAATCTAGAAATCTGTGTGAAGGTGAATACTGTTATTGACTGATTTTACAATATGCAATGCATTATTTTTTTACATAAATAATGATTTTTATATCGATTTGTTGTCAGCCTTTTTTTTTTTCTTGTACTGTGTGTTTATATTTAAAAATTCTTTTTTTGGCACTGTTTAGTGTTTGTCTTTGCAGAAACTTTCAGTTTTGAATTGATTTTTAGTATGTTGCATGCATGTGAAAATGCTGCTTAAAACCCAATGAACCATTTTGGATAAAAAAAAAAACATGGAATGTGAACATTAACAGCAGGCTTTCCACCTAAATTTCAGTTTGGGGGGGGATTAGAACAAAAAGGGTTAATATTGAAGCTTATAATAGGATAAAAAAATCTTACTTTTTGCTTATTTCAAGAGACGTTTACTTAGCATGTTACAAATAGCAGAATATACTGCCTTATCCTATATTTTTTATTTAATTTTTATTAATATAAACTTAAACTGCTCACCTCAGCTATCCATTCTGAAGCAAGTCATGAACGCTTTAGAAAACTTAAAAACCAGCGAGTGCTTAGTAGCTTCCATTAAGTAACTCTCCAGAGTGCGTCTGTTTCGAATAAATTTTTAGTTCTGTAATCTCTGTCTTAAACTTAGAAAGCTGACCTTTAAAAAGAGTTCTGATTTAAAAAGAAAACATTTGGAGACAGTAAGACGACTAGAAAACCAAGTAGTATGATAGAAACCAGTTACACTCCCAAACAGTTCAATACCTGATTTGTAACGTTGTGTGTGTGTAAGTGTAGAAACTTTCATCTACCCTATATATATCTATATTTGAGAAGAATGACTTAAATACCTACAAAGTTTTGCACAAAAACCAGTCAAGTTATTTGCTCAAGTTGCCCAAGTGGGCAAAGCAGAAACACGGAAACTCAAATTTTAAAAAATTAAACATTATTGTGTTTAAATTTAAACCTTAAGGTCCCTTAAGGGACCTTTTTCTTAAGGTCCCTTAGAAAAAAGAAAAATGTTGTTTGATCCTGGTTTAGCTCTACAGAGAAACACTTAGAACTTGCTTTCTGTATTTAACTGCCAAATCTTAAATAATGCTGGATAATTTTCTATAAAAGTGCAGGTTGCCTCACAGTTGCTTTGTAGTCCTAGTAGACTACTAGAAACTATTACTCAGTTTAAAAACAGAAGATGTTTGCAGGGGTAATACTGAATTTTCCACTTCAGGAAGCAAGGAGAAAATCTCATTTTAAAGTAGTTCTCAAAATATCTCTCTTGTAACCACTTAGTGGATCTATATAAGAACAGCTTGTCCTCCAAGGCTGTCATAAAATTTAAGATTTGTGGTTCTCCAATGCATTTTTAAGTCTTTATGGGCCTATTAAAATTTTAAGTTTCTTGAAGGAATATTAAGTAATTGGAAATCCTTGCATTGAAGAAGTTCAGTTGTCTCTTAGTTTTGCGGTTGCTTTATGCACAGCTGCATTCCATTCTTTAGAGAGTCCTCATTTAAACTTAGACAGGAAGATGCACATTCATATTTGCCAGCAAATTTCTACAAGGCTTCTGTCTTCTCCCCTTCCCCTTTTCCCTGCACTGCTTTTAAAAGATAATCACTAAGCTCTTCTTTCATTTGCATGCTTGTAAAAATTATGGGAGATATTATTACATGTCTCTTTGCAGAGAGCTGTAATTAAAGGAGGACCTGTGGTCCTACTGTGGTTGGATTTTTTTATATTTTTATTTTCCCTTCAGACTGCTAGTTGAGGATCTTCGGGTAGGAGGAATTTTTGAGCATTTAGTAAAGTCATTATGTTTCTTGAGTGTTCATTCTGGTAGTTTCTTCCCTGAGTCAATTAATATTATCCCTGTCCTCTCTTAAGATAGATGCTTGATTGCTGTCTGCCTACTTGATTTATAGGATTGCAAGTTCCTTTAATCAAAGCAGTGACTGTCACTTCTAGGTCTGCATTTCAAACGCTCATCCCATATCTGGGTGCCACCTTAGTTGCACAAACCAGGGCCCTAGTCTGTTTCTACTTTTAGATATCCATCTTTGATTTAATTTCCCTGATTTAATTTCCCTGCTTTAGTTTCCAACTGGATCTGAAGGGGTAAAATACTGAGATAACAAGTAATGCAGAATTTTTCACGACAGCTTAGAGAACCTGCAGATTTCTGAACAAAATAATTAACAATTTTGAAATAGTATTCTGCCCTTGAGCCTAATGTCTGATTTGGTAGATGTAAGGGTTAGCATCCTTGGTTCAGTCAAATCATTTGACTTCTCCTGTGTCAGCCCCTTACATGGAGGGACAGTCAGGTATCTCTAAAAAGCCAGGTTCCTTGTGTCCTTTGAACTCCAAGGAAAGAAACAGAAGCTCTTTAACTGTAAGTCATTGCTTGCAGTAGATCCCCTCTACCCCTCTAGCTAAACTCTTTGAAACCAGTAATAAATAACCGGTTATTATATTAAATAACTTGCTGCTGTTTAGTGATAACTGTTTTTAGTAGGGTTTGTAGTGGTCATGCTGAAAGGGGAGGGGAAAAGATGCAGTTATTCAGATCTCCTTGTTAGTTCCTACCCTGCTGACATCAGAATTCCACGTGATGCTTGAAAGAAACGCCCCCCAACCCAACCAAAACCCAACTTTCTGCATCTGGGTGAAAGCCGGAGGAGAGTAAACTTGATGGCTTTTCCTGACACTTTAACAGCTTCATTTGGGAACACGCCTTCACTGGTCATGGGCCTTATTCATAGATTAAAGTCAAGATGGATTTCTTGCACTGTTGATCAAAATGGGTCTGCAAGAGCAGGACATGTCAGGTTTGACATAGTTTATTGCTGTTTTAAGACTGCCAAACTTGTAAGATACAGGCATGTTATGTCCCAAAAGTAACTTTTAGAAGCTTAAGACTTGTGACTGCTTTTCAAGGTACCTGTTGAACTAATACTCTTACTCAAATGCCTCTTTCTTCCTTCTGTGCTATTTTCCACAGATAATTTATTGATTTGTTTCTTTTTTTTAGAGCAAAGAAAAATTTGGGAGTTTGCTTTAATAAATGTCCCCTTGAAAGCAAACAGAATTTTGCTAGGGAAGGAGAGGAACTGTGAAGTTTGTTTGCTGATGACCATTTCTCTGCTTCAGACTTTCTAAGGTCATGGAGCTTAAACATGGAACTTGGCTGTGGCTTCCTCACCGCTTGGAGAAGTGCTGCTTGACTGCACTGTCTTTTATTTCCTCACTTATCTAGCATTGAACACTGATTTCTAAAAATGCCTTTGGTGTATTCCTTTCTGCTTTATCTTGTTTGTGTTACATTATTAAACCAAATGAGCTGAACAACTTATTACAGTAACCTAACACATTTTCTACTACCTTCATATTCTGGGAGGTCACTTTCTCTCCTATTCTTTCTTTGGGTCATTTAATATCACACCCTCATTCCCAGAGTCTGGGTACAACAGGTTCTATTTTTTATGTCGTATGGATCTTAATGTTCTGCCAGTCATTTGTGTACACATTTTACTAGAGCAATTCCCATTAAATCAGTCTGCAATATTTATATGAATTGCTTTGAAATACAAAAGTAGATGTAAAGTCATCCTAAACTACAAATCTTTGTGGTTGAGTTAATGAGTATTTAGGGCAGGTTTTTGTTCAGGCTTCCAAGAAAATGAAAGCAATATAATCAGTTTTAACTGCTGATTTAAGACTAGGAATTTAAAATTAATTAAAGCTGATGTTTTAGCCATATAGTGTTAACCTACTGTGTCTCGCTGAGCAGCTGATGCTTAGGAGATGCTTGTTGGAATACATATAATCATAGAATGGTTTAGATTGGAAGGGATCTTAAAGATCATCTAGTTCCAACCCCCTGCTATGGGAGGGACACCTTCTGCTAGACCTGTCTTTTTAAAGCCTCATCCAACCTGGCTTTGAATGCTTCCAGGGATGAGGCATCCACAGCTTCTTTGGGCAACCTGTTCCAGTGCCTCACCATCCTCAGAGTAAAGAGGATCATGTCTTCCTTGTATCTAAATCTCCCCTCTTCCAGTCTGAAGGCATTACCCCCTGTCCTATTACTACATGCCCTTGTAAAAAGTCCCTCTCCAGCTTTATTGTAGGCCCCTTTCAGACACTGGAAGGCTGTTATAAGGTCTCCCCAGAGCTTTCTGTTCTCCAGGCTAAACAACCCCAACTCTCTCAGCCTGTCCCGAGAGGAGAGATGCTCCAGCCCTCTGATCATCTTTGTGGCCCTTCTCTGGACCCGTTCCAACAGGTCCATGTCCTTTTTATGCTGGGGACCCCAGAGCTGGACGCAGTACTGCAGGTGGGGTCTCGTGAGAGCACAGTAGAAGGGGAGAATATTGTGAGACTTCAGAAGTATGATGTCATGCAGTTTCTGACTAGTCACAGGTACTCCTATTTTTTCATTTTAAAATGTTCTGCTATGTTTTATTTTATTGTGTTGTTTTACATTTTGGTGGTTAGTGTTACCCGAGGTGAATCAGGATTGCAGATCTATTTTTCATTAGTCTAGTGGGTAAGCTTGATGTATTGGGGGTTTACTGCCTGTCATGAGTACTCATCTTTCCTGCTTGCTGTTCCTGGCTTGCCTCCGGTCTCCACTATCCCTCCAGTCTCCTTGCTGCGTGTCTCTTCCAGGAGTTGGTGTCACTCCATCTGTTCTTCTCATCATGCTCTTTCTGGATCTTGGTGGCTGGTATGCCCATTAGCCAGCATTGCTTCTGCCACCAGGTGCCTGCCTTCAGCACTAGGCCGTTTGCTGTGAGAAGCTGATCTGGTACCATTTCAAGCCAAAAGGGTACCCTGGAGGGGGCATGGTGCATTCTCCACAGTGCTAATGGATGAGCACACATTTGGGCCCATAAGCGTGTTACTGACCCAAAGCAGGTCCTAAGGAGTGCCAGGTGTTTCTTGCTTGTAGCTCAGGCAATAAACTTAGTTTTCCTTTCATCTTTGTGTAGACTATTGCAAAATTTTCATCTTCTTTGTCTTTCTGTAGGGATAAAGACTTTTTACTAGAGGCGTACTTTCAGGAAGAAAGCTTGGGTGATAAAGCCGTTATAATTAAGCAGAGGTGATCTGAGCCGTTCTGCTTGCCCGAGGCAGACAGGCTCAGTGGGGCTTCAGAGAGCAGCGTGAACAAAAGCCGAATGCCAGGGCACCTGGTGTGCAGCCAGGGGCTTGGTCTCTGCCCTGTTCCTGTGGGCGCTGGGCAACCTCCAAGGGAAAAGCCATCTTCAGTCGACTCTTCTGTGTGTGTACAAAGAGCAAAAATTGACCTAGGACTTCAAAAAGCCCCCCTGAAAATTTTAGAGGGATTACAGAATGCAATAGAGAGTGCACAGTCTGTAAAATTGTTCTAGCAGTACAATTAACGTCGGCAAACAGCCCACTGAAACACACGGGGTTTTGAGAAGTACCATCTTTGCTGGTCCATAAAAACAATGAATAAAACAGCAAAAATAAGTAATGGTAGGATATTGCTTAAAAAGTAGATCAATATCTTATTTTTACAATCATCCTGTTTGCCTAGCTTGATCTTTCTTTGGCCAGAAGGATAGAGTGTAATTATTGAAAACTGATATAGCTTGAAGAATAAAGCATTAACAGTTTGCGATTGTAAGAAAGGTAAAGCATTTAGAGAATTTGCTTTATTTTTGGTGTTTTAGATATCAAGCGTTGTCTTAATTAGACGTTGCTTTATTAACGTATGCTTGCCAAATAGTACATTGGGAAGAACTTTTGTCCAAAAAAAGCTTTTGCATTTTTATCATTTTTAGCCTCCGAGGTTGAATTAATACCTTTTGCAAAATACATGTATTTTCAGGACACCACATTCTATAATAACTGTTTATAACTCTAAAAATAAGTCTATAATAACTGTTTGACATAAAAATCCAATTGATTTGGAACGAGAATTGTTGTAGAACAGACACATTATCCTCTTAGAATGGCATCTTGTCTTTGAAAATATGTAATTTTTAAGGACTAGATTATATGGTGCATTGGGCCTATACTACTCTTCCATTTCATCAAAATTATGACTCTTTGAGGGTGCAAACATTTTTTCTTGGTATCAGCAAAGCAAGTGTTCATTACCCTAAACAACACTGAGAGAGAAGCCAAGCTCTGAGACAGTTCTGCGGTGATACCCACTGGCACGTTTGCAAATGCCAGAGGAGACAAGTATAAGAGTGTTTCTCACACAGACCCATTTAGTAGTACTGTGCCCGGTAGAAATCAGTAGCTCACTGCTTCAAAATACTGTATGAGCACAAAGGAAATACAGTAATACGCAGTCTATAACAAGAAGGATAAATACAGATTCTTCTTACCCCCCCCAGAAAGCCTCAAAACTCCTTCCCTGATTAGTTTTACTCGTAAAAGCAAAAGTTCCAGAAGCTCCCTGAAATCCACGAGGGATTTCGCTATTGCTATTGATTTAATAAGAAAGTGCTCTGATACCGTAGCAATGGATGGCAGCATAAAGCACCGATAAATCGATTAATAGAGTTTAGCCTTGGCGTGTGTGTTAGTTCATCTAGTCTCATCTGTCATATATCACAAGTCATAAAATTTATCCCTGTTACCTCTGTACTGAACCCAATAATTTGACTAAAGCATAACTTGTGTCCAGCTAAATCATACTTTTCAGAAAAATGCCTAGTCCTGGTTTTTCACTGAATTTTCACTGAATTTTTGGAGTTGGAAGGGACCATAGAGATCATCTAGTCCAACTCCCCTGCCAAGGCAGGACTACCCAGAGCATGTCAGAGCATGCCACTCAGGACTGCATCCAGGCGGGTCTTGAAAATCTTCAGAGAAGGGGACTCCACGACCTCCCTGGGCAGCCTGTTCCAGGGCTCAGTCACTCTCACTGTGAAAAAGTTTTTCCTCATATTCAAGTGGAACCTTTTGTGTTCCAGCTTGTGCCCATTGCCCCTTGTCCTCTCACTGGCAACTACTGAAAAGAGTCTGGCTCCCTCCTCCTTCAACCCTCCCTTGAGATACTTGTAA
>QJSC01027836.1:0-10800 GCA_003697955.1 Calidris pygmaea
AATAATGAAATAATAAATAATCATAAAGGAAAAAAAAAAAACAAAGGAAAATAAAAGGCATACAGTATATACAAAACCATATCAAGCTCCCAGGACAATCATCACATCACCAGCAGGCACAGGGGAAAGTCCCAGGCTGGACTCGGTGATGGACAGGAGCCGGATTCCGGATCTGGAGTCAGGAACGCTCGGATCGGGATCAAAGGCAGACCAACAGACAGGTTGCTCCTCGGACATCAGCTATTGAAGGAAGCTATTGAAGGGCTATTGATCCCTCAGCTTTTATACTGAGCATGATGCGGATGGGATGGAATACCCTGTTGGTCAGTTTTGGGTCACCTGTCCTGTCCATTCCTCCCTACAGGTGGGACCCCTCTACGCTTTTCCGCTTCCAACCCTCCAACGGGGCAAATAACAAATTTGCCTGACCTTGGTTGTTATAGCAATAAGTATAAGCAGGGGCCTCTCTGCATACCATTCCTTGGTATAATCAGGTCTTATCACTGTAATACTGAACAGTTTCTGAACAATATGTTATTAATTTCAGAGTTTAGTTCGTTAGAAGAGGCCCAGCTGAAAAAGTAAACTTAATGAACAGAAAATTAGTTCTGTTTTACCTCAAACCAGGACAAGTATTTAAGACCAAATGTCAATATAAAGATTGGGTAATGAAGACTATATTTTGAAAACAAATGACACCTTACAAATGTTAAATGAAAATGTCTTAGACTTGCAAAGATCAATGGGAGTGTAAAGTCAACAGCAGGCAGATGCGTTCATTTTTTTTACTTAATTTTAATAATGTTACTGGTTTGTGGATTTTTTAATATTTTTTTTTTCAAATTAACTAGTTGAAGCTGCAGGTCTCCATATGCTTTGATATGCTATTTATTCTCTTTATACTTGTCCAGACTCTGCTACAAATTTGCTGATGTGTATGGACAAATTGCTTAAAATAGAATTTTCAAAGGCTTTTAGATACTTATAGTGCACAGCAGCAGCTAATTAGGTTTTCAAAAGCTCCAAAGCCAGTTCAAGGTCTAACTTCCGGTAGATACTTGAACCCTGTTAAGCTCCACGTGCATTTTTAGGTATTTGCCATTCCCTTGACTATCTGATGCAGTCTGCCTGAGTTTGTGGGGACACCAAGGTTAGTCAGCACGCGGAGACATTAACAACACAGGGCTGGGAGTCACATAAATGCTCAATCCAGTTCTCTACCCTGGCAGCCAGCTTCATCATGTACTTCCATACATTGTGAGATTCAGTTCATTATTGCCAGTAAAATATTTTAGGTGCCCAAAAGGAAAGAGGAGAGAGTAGCAAAGAGAATACAGTGTGTAATAATTGTATTTACTTAACACTAAGCATAGACTCTTGTTAATCAGAAGTGCATTATTAAGACACTATAGTAACAATCTCAAATTATAGAATGATATTATAATGATTCCAGTTTCCAAAACAAATGAGGAAACTCATTAGCTAGCTTAACCTTTGGCCTACAAAATATATTTTGAGTTGTTTTGCATGTTCTTTAATGAATAAAATATGGGATCTTATCTCTTTGTTGGAATGATTCATACTTAATGCTTTGAATCAATTCTGAGAAATTAATACTTTACTAGTATTGTGTTATGAGACAAGGTATAAACCACTCTTACATCAGATTAGTGATTCATCAGTCAGACTTCCACTGCTGAAGCTAACCTCATGACATTTGTATGGAAAATTTCTGTTCTTTGTTGGTACAGCACCTCATAAAGTTCAGTACATTACAGTTTCATTTTAATATAACATTAGTGACTCATTTGCTTTTTCTGTTTTAAGTCTGTTTCTCGGGAATTCATGAACGATTTTCTTTTTGCCCAGTGATTTGCTTTCTCTAAATTGCATTCTGTCTTACTAGACAGTGGTTGTTATATTACAACATGAATTTCCAATGTTATGTTGGAAGGAAACCCACTGTTTACTGACCTGTTTGAAATTGGGCCAGATGAGAGGGCTCAGCAGCTCTAAGGAAGTAGTTTTTTATTTAGATGCCTGTAAAGGGGTTCATGGGAGTAGCATTTTGACTACAGGTCCACAAATTTATTAAAACATAGAAGCTGTAATGGCAACAAAGGCAGGCTTGGGAGTCACAAAGAAGAGAAAAAGAAGATGCGAGTTTCTAAATTTCAGAGGTCTTTTTGGTTCAGTCTTTTTCATTTTGACGGCACAAAGATGCTTCTCTTTCTGTCTATGCAGAACAAAGGAAGGGAGAGACACATCAAGACAAATGCAGTGAAAGAGGGGAAGTATTTCATAGACTTAAAAGGCTCAAAAGGAGTCAGGGAACACTTTGTAAGGTTGATGAGTAATTGTAGTTTTTGGGATAAGTGTATAAAAATTACTAAACGCGGTCAATAGCAGCTCATGGCAATCCATACAGAAGCCTTTGCTTTATAATTTGGATTTTACTAATCAGAAGTTCTAGGTGTTAACAACTGCAGTGTGCCAGCTAAAGCAAAAGATTTCACTCCAATCCCTCCAAATAACAAAAAGGAAAAAGGTCTAAGACAGCATGTCAGTCACCCTTGTATTGTATAAGAGGGTGGAGGATATTGGCTTTGCTTTGGTTAGCTCTTACTCTGACTTGACTTTTTCAATGGGAGTGTTAGAAAGTGTGATGCCACTATTTATACTGTCATTTAGGGTGGACTATTTATTTTGTTCTGACTGAAAATAATTATTGACACAAAGATTCAATAATTCAAATGTTATTGTGAAAAATTGAAATGGAAAAGACTCAGAACAATTTGAGAGAAAGTGAAAATATACAGATTTGTCCTCCAAAGTTTTCCAGACATGGAACCCATAAACCTAGAAACTTAAAATGTACTTTCTGTGCATTTTTTTTCTCTGGCATTATATAAAACATAACACCAAATGTATTTTATATTATACAGTTTATCCAAAATATACCCTAAAGTATGTAGTAAAAGGGACTTAGACATACTCAATTACACTATAAAACCAGAATGCTATATAGCTGTTAAACCAATGTAATTCATAAATTTAAGCAAAAACACTGAAAATAAAGTAAATTAAACATGATATTTTTGATTTGGCATTTAAAATATAGTAAAAATAAAATCTAATACTCTAGGGATACTGTCATGAACTGTTTGGATGTCTCAAATTTACAGGACAAGGTAACCTGTGATTTAAACTTTATTTCATAAGCTCATAAAAAAATACAACAAACAAACAAACAGAACAAACACGGGCTCAGTCCCCTTTTGCCCAGACTAGTCTATCATGTGAATTCACTTATTCACCATTCAAGTCATAAGGTTGCATAATTTCTAACCCATATGTCTTAATTCATGCACTTATGAGAAAAAATAGTTACCTAGTCAACAGTGAGAGTGCTCATTCTTCCTCCTCTGTCACAGTGTGGGCATCCTCTGTATCACACTGGGAAGCACAAAAGCCTCAGGAGTACAGCTGCAGTTGGATCCACTTCAAAAGCTTTTTTGGTAAACTGATGATACCTTACAGCTTGGAGGGTTGGTCTATACCATTTCCATAAATTAGAAAGTTCTGACAAAACTGCTAGACAAAAGACAATGGCTGCAGGAGACAGCAATTTGCAGGTGACCATGGCTGCATAATTGCCCTTTCTGGCCACCTGTCCTTCCTACGGGATGCTCTCACTTTGTTCTAATGGCACTGATCCCAGCATACATCAGGCCTTAGCGTGAGCTGGTTAGACAAAATCTGAGCAGTTGTTGAGTGAACAGTCACAGTTACGTTTTGAAAACTCATTCTTTTGATTTGATTCTGTAAATTACAGAATGTAATTCTGTAAATTACAGAATCAAGTCTCTGTAGTAAAAGCAAAATTGTACTAAAATAAGTTAAGTCACAAACATGTTTCCTTTGAATGTGTAAGTACTACACTGTGCTGGTATATCAAATACTTAGACTAGTAAATAGCATGCACTGCAGGGGCTTTCTCTTTCAATAATTTCTGTCAGTAGTAAATGTCTGTCGTGGTTTCAACCATTTAGAAGTTTAGAACGAACTAAGCTACTTTAATGAAGTATTAATATTAAAATAAAAAAGAAGAAAATAATGAAATAGATATGATATATACAAAACCGTATCAAGCTCCCAGGATGACATCACCGGCAGGCACTGGGCAAGTCCCAGACTGGACTCAGCGATGGATGGGAACTGGATTCCACCTCTGGAGTCAGGAACATACGGATCGGGATCAAAGGCAGATGAACAGAGTCCTCTTCGGACGTCAACCATTGAAGAAAGAGAGATGACCCTTTGATCCTTCAGCAGATGGGATGGAATACCCCAGTTGATCAGGTTTGGGTCACCTCCCCCACTCCTCCCCACAGGCGCTCCCCTCTACGCTTTTTCTGTTTCCGACTCTCTAAGGGGGCAAATAACAAAATTGGCTGACTTTGGTTGTTATAGCACTAAGTATAAGCAGGAGCCTCTCTGCATACCATTCCTTGGCATGAAGCACAAACATTGGTCTTATCACTCTGAAAACAAGCAGTTTTCTCCACAATATGCCGTTAATTTCAGAGAGTTAGAAGAGGCCTAGCTAAAATGTAAAATTACAGAACAGAAAGTTGGTTCTGTTTTACCTCAAAATGGGACAATGTCCCTTTGTGACATTCGTCTGCCTGGGTGCACCTGCAAATCAGAGACATCTGGAATCTGGTGGCTGTGCCTAGGCTGGTAAATCTGTGCATGCTTCAAAATATTCCCAGACACCAGGACATGGTCATCTAGGTGAATCAACTCCCACATCCTGAACATGAACCTGGCCCATTCACCTCGTGCTCCCCTGAGCAATTCCTTGGCACAGTTTGGGAGTGTGATGATCCAGGGTCTGTTTCCAATAAGGCAGTCTGCATGCAGCCAATCTGTTTTGGAGGTGAAGGCATATTACTGTCAAAGACTCAAACCACTTGGTGCCAGTTGGCTTTAGTGCCTGGAAGGCTCCTAAGCACTAGTGCAGATGTATCTACTGTGAGTCAAGAAGTGACTCTTGCACAGTGTACAATAAGGCAGCCTTGGCCCAAATGTTTCTGAGTACTTTGTGTCTTAGGGTCATATGATCAGCTTTTCAGAAATCCTGGCCAATGAGTAAAATTTGTCATGGAAATACATGTGAAAAAGATGCAGTAAAAAAGTACATTAAGAAACTGAAGAACATAACATTGAAATGTTGTGTAACCCACTTGAATAACGAGGGATATTGTACATATCTATATGAAGAATGTGGAATATTAGCATATAATAGTTTGTTGGTACACAATGCATGTGTAAAGATAAGAAAGTATGCAAACTATGCAGTGGCTGGGAAAAGCTGATCATCATGTTCAAAAATGGGAGAGGTCTGACTGTATATTGCTGAATCAGCTACATTTGCACAGTGAGAAACTTGTGATAGCAGCAAGCTGAACTTCCATCGATCAAGCCCACTTGTTGCAAAAAGCATGCAACAATAGCTCAGCACTAGCAGGCAAAAACTGTTTTGTGTATATATGAACCACATAGGTGAGCCATAAGTATAATTCATTAGGATCTCTTATTTTCATCTCTAGTGCCTTTGTGTGTATGAATTAATCTTATAATCACTGTAAGCAAGCAGCAACATGAGAAGATTAGCACATTGTTTTGAATAGCAGTCAGAGACCTTTGTGAGAGGCCACTGCTCACCTTCACTGGAGGTTGCACACTGTAACCCAGGGGGAGGAAGCTGCTTTTCTGCAGTTGTGGTGGATGGGGGTAACCCCATGGGCTGACACCGTCAGACCCAACTGAGTTCTGCATGGGTAAGAGCAGTGCTGCCATGCGGGGGTGTGGGGGTGTGTATGTGTCTACAAGTATTTTTGGAGATAATGGGTCTGATATCACAAATGCTGAAACTTATCACTTAAATGGGGTTTAGAGAGCTCAGTGTTTCAACATGAGAAGATGAGGACTGGGTAGGCTTGGCCAAAATACAGGTTGCTCACGTGCAGAGCCAGATTTACCAAATTAGATGTTGAAGGTAAATATTTTTTGATTCCCCTATTTAGATAGGACACCTAACTTGTCTGACAAATTCATTAGATTATTAGGATATGGGCCTAAAATAAAAATGTATTTCTTGGTGAGTGATTGGACATGGGTAGAAAAACACCTGACTGACATCTGCTATATTTATTTTGCAGAGTGGTTGTACTGCGCGAGAAGATTCCCCCATTCAAGTATGTAGTTTCAAGCATGCCTTATCTTGTTACAGTAATCCAGGACAGTTCACTTTCCCCCCCACCTGCACTTACCCTTGCATGGGCACCAATGTGATGGCCCACTGTGGATCTTGGAATTTGGACAGGATCTGCATTACATCAGTGAGTTTGCTAATGAGCAAAACAAGACATTGCATATGTATGATATGTTAATCAGCACATGCTTTATTATTCACCCCTTCAATGCTTTCCTTTGAGCTTCAACCCTGAGCAGAGCTCTGCTATGTCAGGTCCCCATTTTGACTGGCACCGATGTCCCAGGTCTCCCACCATGGTAATGCTAAACCTTTAAGCTTTCACTCGCTGAGTGTCATGTCTCATCCCTGAGGGATTTGCACCTGCTTTTCACACATAACAGTGATTCAAGTGCACCCTGCCACATACTGATGCTGACTGGCACCCAGAGGTAGAAGTGCTAAAATGAATCGAGAAAATCTTCTTTTTTCTTTTTTTTTTTCAATCTTGGTGGTAATTGGAGAAAGACAACACAATAAATTACCTCAAATTCTAATGAACAGTCCCATCTATTGCTTTGTTTAGCAATGATACTCTGAATATTCTGACCAGGTAATATGATGAGAGGAACTAATAGTGCTGTTGGGAATAAAAAAATGTGGCTGTCTGCACTGAAACAAGTGGTATAAATATGTTTCCAGTAATTCCATGTGTATATAAATTGTAAGGAATTGTAATGTAATTATAGAGTTCTTTAAATTGTCACAGTTCTGTGAACTATCATCTGTGGCTTCATTTAAAACAATTGCCTCCCTCTAGTAAGGGCAAAATCTTCTGAAATAACCATCAAGCACATCTGTATCTTCAAAAGAAGGGCAAAAGGAGATGATGCATCACTGGCATCTTAATGTCAGTGATCTCCACTACTCTGTGGATACCAAATATCAGAGACAACTACAGTGCTTTGGAGATACCAAAATATCTAGCATTCCAATCTTTTCACAGAGGTTTTGTCTTTCCACAAGCAGCATCTACATATTAATTACTTGAAGCCTACATCTGGTGCTGTTATTTTGCGAGCAATATATGGGAGGGACATCAATTTAAGCTAAGCTAGGACCAAGGCTTCAGGGTGATCCTACATGATTTTAGTGTGGTCAATTGCTTTATGCTGGTAAGAATCTGACTTTGCTAGATGTTGTGTTGGTGTTATTGCCTCCCTGCCTTACACACAGATGTAGCACCAGCAATATGGAGCACCTCTTCATAGTTGCTCTTCTTACAGCTGCTCTTCAGCATAGCTTCTTATTTAGAAGAAGCAGGTGACCTCATGCTAACTCTTTGTGCCATGGTGAACGTGAAGTTTCTCCATCTCTGAAGTAATGAATGCTGAGGGCTTTGTCAAGATAATAAAATTAGAAGTGAGAGTTGTTCAGAAAGAGAAAAGCTGAATCTCATCTCAGGAAAGAGCCTTTGGTGGCCTGCAGGATCCTGTCTCCAATATAGCAATGTTATCTGCTTCTGTCAGAAAAGGTAAAATAAGGTAATACCTCCCTGATACTCTTGCTTTCCTCTCTTACCTCCCTTATCCAGTAACAGAGGAGCTTTTGCCAGCCTTGAGACATATTTGGTAAAATGGAAATTATCATATGGAAAACAGATAATGGAATATGACCTATCATTCCCTTAAATGCTAAAATCAGACCCTGAGTAATTTGTTTAGATTTTTACATTTTCTTTGCTTTATATTGATTATGCAGTGTGGCTTCAGGGTTTTTACACGTAGACTTCATTAACTAGTCCTCACTGAGGGAAACAGTGTTTTTGTGGTGGCTCTGACAGATAGATACACAAGCTGCTGCATCCATCAACAAGGACAGCAGATCCAGTCAGGTCATCAATCTTTGGTTTGTCTGTGGGGAATATCTTTAATGATTCCAGGAGAGGAAGATTTAATTGTGCTGTCCCTTCTAAGATAATAAAGTAATAGGCATACATTGCAAGGAGGAAATCATGCAACAGGAAATGTAAAGCAGAAGCAAGCATGATGCAACACAAGAGTCATCCATCCTCTCTCCATGTCTTGTAGTGGGCAGCAAGTTCATTGGTTCAGTTACCCAAACACTGTCACAGAGCCCTAAAAAATGCTGTAATATGGATTTCACTGGATTACCAGCTCAATATCAATCCCCTAATTACCAAAGGTTTGTTTTCACAGACATAAAGCACAAGGGTATCTATTGCCTATGCTGCCCTACATATCTCAAAGCCACAAAGACAAATATTCGATGAATATGCCAGGAAAGAGGTCCGAAGAAAGAAGGTCATTGTAAGATCACCTTGAAACACACTGTGATCCAAAGCTTATGGCAAATGCATATGTTTTTCATGAGTAGAGGTTAAAAACCTGGTCATAGGACCAGAATGTGTGAGAAACAAACAAAAATAATGGACTGGGAAAATAGTACCAACTCTGGGTTAGGTCTAAAAGCCAATGTTTATTTTCTACAGAATAACAGCTGTGGAGAGAAACTTACAGGCAGCAAGAAGACTTCTGTAGGACATGTGGGGTCACATGAGACTGAGGAAGGGGCTTGTCACACCAGCCAGATGGAAATGCCTGGCTAGAGCCATATACAAGTTGTGATTTACTCAGACTCAAGTTATTGGTCTTAATACAAGGGTAACTGAGGGAAATTTAATGGCCTGTGACATAGAGAAGATGAAACCTAGATGATCTAACAGTTCCCTTGGGCCACCAAGCACTATGAAAGAAAAAAGTGGAAAATTTTACATTTCTGTATAAAATTTTTATCTGGAAGAATATCCAATTTTTTATTAATCATAGTAACAATCATATTTAACACTTATGGCATCCTGTGTGATTTTAAAGAAGCATTTAAATGTGAACTCTAAAAGTGTGTATGAGTGTGCGTGCCTCTGGAAGTGGACCAGAGTCACAAGTTAACCAAGGCATTAGGCTTAATACCCAACATTCATCTCTTTTTCAAAGGCTGGTCTTTCATGACTTCAAGGTAAATCAAAGCTCTGTGTTGCATCTTGTCCAGATGAGATATGGTGTCTCCAAAATGCAATTGTATGAGTGCTACAAGACATCAGTTCATCACCAAAACACTGCTATCTCAAATCAAAGATGAACAGACCTGTATGATACAGATTTCTTGTATTTCCTTACAGTTCGCATAGGCTGGAAGTGGGAATTATTACATTGTCCTGGGCCTGGCAGGGATAGGGTTAATTCTCCCCAGGATCTAGCAGGGACACAGGGACAGGAATTTATTAAGAAGCACACTCAGTCTATGGGGGAAGCAGGGGGGGAATACTTTTCCCAGCTCTTTCACCTCCCTTTTCTCTTTTGTGCCGGGTATGCCAGTTTTTGAGAATTTTGAATACTCTTCGGACAGGCAAACCAGCTTGGTCCTATTGCTAGGTCTCCTGAATGTGGTTCAGTTTCTGTTTAGGGTTAAGCAACTATTTAAGACTACCACCAAGAGATCTGCCCCGAGGCTGGACAGTCATGGGTGGTGTGGCATGTGGGAGAACATGGGCAGGTATCTAGATAGTTTTTCACCTCCAATGGTCTGGGATTTCGCCCCCGAACAATTACAGGACCCTGATAAGGTGATAGAATATTTGAAAGGAAAATGCTGTGGCTATTCCAGAGAGGCAAAGCTCACTGCATTGTGCTGGGCCCTGGCCAGTATCTACCAAGCATTGCTCAATATTGTGCAGCATCCTCAGGAGAAAAAGATGTAAAACAGGCCGACAGGCGGTATGGCTACTTCCACGCCTGCGACAGACACTGTGGCTATTCCAACCCCGGTGACAGGCAATGTGGCTACTCCAACTCCAGTGACAGACACTGCAACTCAATCAGAAAACCAACCTGTGCCCATATCAGTTGCCCCTATCCAGAAGAAGAAATGCACCAAGAAATCAGTTTGCTCAGTGAAGGATGATGATGATCCAGGGTCATCACGAGAACAAGAGGAAGAGGCAGAATCAGAGAGAATCACTTGATCCCTGTCCCTGAGTGAGCTGCGGGACATGCGGAAAGATTTCAGCCGACTTCCAGGCAAGCACATTGTCACGTGGTTGCTCCAGTGCTGGGATAACGGAGCCAGTAGCTTGGAATTGGAGGGTAGGGAAGCCAGGCAGCTGGGATCTTTGTCTAGAGAAGGGGGCATTGAGAAGGTGATTGGGAAAAAGACACAAGCCCTCAGCCTCTGGAGGCGACTCCTGTCAGACGTGTGGGAAAGGTATCCCTTCAGTGAAGATGTTGTAGGTCATCCAAGCAAGTGGACCACCATGGAAAGAGGTATCCAGTACCTGAGAGAATTAGCCATGCAGGAGATGATTTATTATAACCTGGACAATGCACAGTTACCCACAGATCCTGATGAGATCCAATGCACAAGGTCCATGTGGCGGAAGTTTGTACGGAGCACATCATCATCATATGCCAACTCATTGGCAGTGATGGAATGGAAAGGCAAAGAGGGATCAACGGTGAATGAGA
>QJSC01027839.1:0-11217 GCA_003697955.1 Calidris pygmaea
CTTGTAGCGCCGGGACGGGGACAGCCCAGGCACGGTCACCGTGCGCAAACCACCGTCCACGGGCACCACCTGCGGCTGCCCTTGGGCATCCCTGTACTGCACCGTGAAGGAGTCAAAGGTGCCCTCGGGGACGCTCCACTCCAGCTGCACGGACTCGGGGGTCACCTGGGAGGCCCTCAGCTCGCCCAGGATTGGCTGCAATGGTTTTTTCTCCTCCTTTGGCAGAGCCGGAGCTGCAACAGGGACAGTATTTTGAAAGGCACTCTCGGGACAGACATCCGTCCATCCACCCATCCATCTAACGATACACCCAATCTACACACTCACCCATCCCTCAGGTTACCCAGTCATACACCCTTCGATTCTCTTTCCTTTCCTCCAGCTCCTTGTCCACCCATCTACTCATCCAGCCTATTACCCCTTTGTCTGGCATTTCAGCCAGCCAGCCTGCCAGAAATCTGTCCTTCCATCCATCCAGCCACCTGTGTGTCTTCCCACCCACCCGGCCTTCCTTCCATCCCATCATTCATCATCTTCCTGTGACCCTTCCCCTTCACATCACTTCATGGAGCCATTAAGGGTCGAAGCAAGGATGCCTATACTGGGAGGAACACAGAGAAACTGTCCGAGTGGCCATTAACCTGATTAAGCAAGCTAAAGCCCAGATAGAATTAAATCTGGCCAGGGACATCAAGGACAAGAAGGAAGATTTCTGTAAGTGCTTCAGGGATAAAGGCAAGACTAGGGAAGATGTGGGCCCTCTCCAGAAGGAAATGGGAGACCTGGTCACCTAGGATATGGAGAAGGCTGAGTTACTGAATGATTTTTTCACCTTGCGTTTTCACCAGAACAGCTCTAACCCCACCGCCCAAGTTGCAGAAGGCAAAAACAGGGGCTATGAAAATTCAGAACTGCCCACTGTAGAAACAGATCAGGTTCAAGACCATCTGAGGAACCTGAAGGTATGTAAGTCCATGGGACCTGATGAAATCCATACATGGGTCCTGAGGGAGCTGGTGGATGAAGTTGCTAAGGCACTTTCCATTATATTTGAGAAGTCATGGCAATCTGGTGAAGTTGCCACTGACCGAAAAAGGGGAAACTTAACCCCCATTTTCAAAAAGGGCAAAAAGGAGGAGCCAGGGAACCACAGGTCATTCAGTCTCACCTATGGAGCAGATCCTCCTGGAATCTCTGCCAAGGCACAGGGAAAAACAGGAGGTGATTGGTGACAGCCAAGGGCAAGTCATGCCTGCCAAATTTGGTGGCCGCCTACAATATTGCCACAGCCTTGGTAGACAAAGGCAGAGCAACAGATATCATCTACCTGGACTTATGCAAAGTGCTTTTCACTGTCCCACATGGCATCCTGGTCTCTAAACTGGAGACACATGGATTTGATGGGTGGACCACTCGGTGGATCAGGAACTGGCTGGGTGGCCGCACACAAAGGGTTGTGGTCAACGGCTCAATGTCCAAGTGGAAGCCAGTAATGAGTGGTGTTACAATCACAGAATCCTAAGGGACCTCTGGAGATCATCTAGTCCAACCGCCTGGCCAAAGCAGGTCCATCTAGAGGAGGTTGCACAGGAACATACCCAGATAGGTTGTGAATGTCTCCAGAGAAGGAGACTCCACCACCTCCCTGGGCAACCCCCATGTTCCTCAGGGGTCGGTACTGGGACCAGTGCTGCTTAACATCTTTGTTGGAGACATGGGCAGTGGGATCCAGTGCACCCTCAACAAGTTTGCCAACGACACCAAGCTGTGTGGCGCAGTCGACAGGCTGGAGGGAAAGGATGCCATCCAGAGGGACCTGAACAGGCTGGAGAGGTGAGACCATGCCAGCCTCATGAAGGTCAACCAGGCCAAGTGCAAGGTCCTGCCCCTGGGTCAGGGCAATCCCAGGCACAAATCCAGGCTGGGTGGAGAACGGCTGGAGAGCAACCCTGAGGAGAAGAACTTGGGGGTGTTGGTGGATGAGAAGCTCAACATCAGCCAGCAACATGCGCACACAACGCAGAAACCCCCCCGCATCCTGGGCTGCATCAAAAGAAGTCTCGCCAGCAGGTCCAGGGAGGTGATTCTGCCCCTCTGCTCTGCTCTGGGGAGACACCCACCCAACCCCACCCCCCCCCAAGTACTGCCTCCAGCTCTGTGGCCACCAACAGCAGGCGGCCATGGACCTGTTGGAGATGGGCCAGAGGAGGCTACAGAGATTCTCCAGAGGCTGGAGCCCCTCTGCTGTGAGGACAGGCTGAGAGAGTTGGGGGGGTTCAGCCTGGAGAAGAGAAGGCTCCGGAGAGACCTTCAAGCCCCTTCCAGTCCCTCAAGGGCCTCCAGGAAAGCTGGGGAGGGACCAGAAAACAGGGAGGAGAGCAATGGGATGAGGGGGAACAGTTTTACACTGAAAGAGGGGAGATTGAGATGAGATCTCAGGAAGAAATTCTTTTCCGTGAGGGTGGTGAGACACTGGCCCAGGTTGCCCACAGAAGCTGTTGCTGCCCCATCCCTCGAGTGGTTCAAAGACAGGTTGGATGGGTCTTGGAGCAACCTGGTCTGGTGGGAGGCCCATTGCAAGGGGATTGGAACTCAATGATGTTTAAGATCCCTTCCAACCCGAACCATTCCATGATTCTGTGATTCTGTGACTCCTCTCCCTCGCATCAGTTCATGGAACCATGAACCCAACTATCCAAGCAGGCAACCATCTGACCCTTCATTCATTAAACAGTCTCATTATCCATCTACCACCCATGCCTCCATCCATTCATCTATCCAGCTGTCAATCAGTCCACACAACCATTTTTCCAGCCACCCAGCCATCGATCTTGGAAACATCATGGAGAATAGGAGAGGTGCCTGAGGACTGGAGGAAAGCCAATGTCACGCCAATCATCAAAAAGGTCAAGAAGGAGGACCTGGGAAACTACGGCCAGTCAGCCTCACCTCCATCCCTGGTAAGGTGATGGAACGGCTTACCCTGGATGTCATCTCTAAGCATGAGGAGGAATAGAAGGTTACCAGGAGTGTTCAGCATGGATTCATCAAGGGGAAATCCAGCTTGACCAATATGATAGTCTTCCACGATGGCGCGACTGGCTGGCTGGATGAGGAGAGAGCAGTGGACATTGTCTACCTCAGCTGGGCCCTGTCCTGTTCAACATATTCATCAATGACCTGGATGAGGGGACAGAGTGTACCCTCAGCACGTATTTGCTGTGCTGCCACCCAGTGAGACCTGAACAGGCTGGAGAGTTGGGCAGAGAGGAAACTGATGAACTTCAACCAGGGCAAGTGCAGGGTGCTGCACCTGGAGAGGAATAATCTTCCGCACGAGGACAGGTTGGGGGCTGACCTGCTGGAGAGCAGCTCCGAAGAGAAAGACCTGGGAGTCCTGGTGGACAATAGCATGATCATGAGCCAGCAATGTGCCCTTGTGGCCAAGAAACCCAATGGCATCCTGGGGTGTATCAGGAAGAGTGTGACCAGCAGGTGGAGAGAGGTCATCCTTCCCCTCTGCTCTGCCCTGTTGAAGCAACATCTGGAGTGCTTGTCCAGTTCTGGGCTCCCCAGTTCAAGAAGGACAGAGAACTGCTGGAGAGGGCACAGCAAAGGGCTACAAAGATGATGAGGGGCCTGGGCATCTCCCTTAGGAGGAGAGGGACTTGGGTCTTATTAGTCTGGAGAAGAGAAGGCTGAGGCGGGATCTGATCAATGCCTATAAATATTTAAAGGGTGGGTGCCATGAGGATGGGGCCAGTCTTTTTCCAGTGGTGCCCAGTGACAGGACAAGAGGAAATGGGCACAAATTTTAACATAGAACGTTCCATCTAAACAGGCGGAGGAACTTCTTCACTTTGAGGGTGGCAGAGCCCTGGAACAGGCTACCCAGAGAGGTGGTGGAGTCTCCTTCTCCAGAGACATTCAGACCCCATCTGGACACATTCCTGTGGGACCTGCTCTGGGTGGACCTGCTTTGGCAGGGGGTTGGGGGAGATGATCTCCAGAGGTCCCTTCCAACCCCATATTGTTCTGTGTTTCTGTGAAAGGCTGACAGCCCTGGGGCTGCTCAGCCTGGAGAAAAGAAGACTGAGAGGGGATCTCATTGATGCTGATCAACATCTGTCAAGAGGTGGGTGTCAAGAGGTGAAGCCCAGTGGTGCTTCTCAGTGGTGCCCAGTGACAGGACAAGGGGCAACAGGCACAAACTGGAACAGGGGAAATTCCATCTCAACATGAGGGAAGATATCTTTCCTTTGGGGGTGGCAGAGCCCTGGAATAGGCTGCCCAGAGAAGGTGTGGAGTCTCCAGCCTGCTCTGAGTGACCCAGATGGTCTCCAGAAGTCCCTTCCAACCCTCACCATTCTGTGATTCTGTGATCTAATCCCAAGCATCCACCTATCCATCCAGTCCCAACCATCCACTCCACTTACCCACTCATCCAATCACCCACCCTTCCATAAAAACAGCCCTCCAGCCCTCTGACCCTCCATGCACCAACCCCCACCCCCAAATCAAGGGCCAGATGCTCTTCCCATTTCCCTCAAAGTCAAAGGACCAGCCAAGGCTCCTGACTTGCTCCAAACCCAGCACCTGCAGATGACAAACCTCGAGCCCCCTCACCTGTGACAGCGTCTGTGGAAATAAGACCAATTCGTTTCCGACCCCACACCCCGTACAGGTTGAACTTGTAGCGCCGGGACGGGGACAGCCCAGGCACGGTCACTGTGCGCGAACCACCATCAACTGCAAGTGCCTGAGGTTGGCCTTGGGCATCCCTGTACTGCACCGTGAAGGAGTCAAAGGTGCCCTCAAGGACGCTCCACTCCAGCTGGATGGAGCCAGGCGTGACATGGGTGACCGTGAGCCCACCCAGGCGGGGCCGAGGTGGTGGTTCCTCTGACGGCATGGCTGGCACTGCAATGGAGATGGTAGAGCAGAACATGAAGATCCATGAAACCTTCTGCTGAACAATCTGTCCATTCATCCACCTGTGGAATCATGCAACCACCCAATGGGTGATTCCACCACCCAACCATCCACCCATCCTCCCTTTGATCCAGCTGGGTGTTGGATCCACTCATCCATCCAATTGTCTGTTCATTCTCTTATTTGTCCGTTTTTCCATCCACCAGTCCATTTATCCATCTGTCCACTCATTTATCCATTTAAGCATCCAGGCTTCCATCCATTCAATGACCTAGTTTTCCATTCACTTCACCTTACATCAATCTTTGAATCCACCCATCCATCCACCTATCTACATATCCAATCTTCCAGCCATCAAACCATCGTCCATCCATCCTTCCATCCATCCACCTACCTCTTCAAGCTTCTACACAACCATCCATGTATCCAACCATTCATCCATCTTTCCACCCATCCAACCAACATCCATCCAACCATCCATCCTTCCATCCAACTTTCCACCCATCACCCACCCATCTTTCCATTCACCAAACCACCACCCACCCACCCATCCTTCCACCCCACCCACCTTCTGACCTTCCAGCCATCAAAATATCCAACCATCCTGCACCCAACCTTCCCTTCATCCAATCACCATGTATCCATCCCTCATCCTTCCATCCATCCATCCTTCATCCTTCCATCCATCCACCCACGCCCAACTTGTCTACCAAGACCAGGTTGGCCTGAACACCTGGGTCCCTCCCATTGCTGCCATGGACCACTTGATGGTACCTGCTTTGGCTACGGCACCTTGGGGCTCAGTCAACTCCATCTCATACATGTGCTCCCAGTCCATCGGGGGCTCATCAGTGCCACCTACCCCTGCACCCAAAAGAGGAGTGGGCGGTTATAGGATGTTCCCCCACAATGTTGTCCCCATCTCCATCCCCATCACCCACCTGCCGTCACCAGGAATGTGTAGGACTTGGAGACGTGCCCTCGCACCACGCCGTGCACCTCCACACGGTACATTGCCCCTGGCACCAGCCCTGGCACCCGGGCCACCGCCGTGTCCCCTGGCACCTGTAGCTCCCCCTCGGCCCCCTCTGGCTCTTCCAGGAGCCGGTAACGGATCACCACAGTCTCTGCGTGGCCCTGCAGCCCATCCAGGTCCACCAGAGCCTCACCGGCGGCCCCTGGCATCAACTGGGGCTTGGGATGGGGGATCTGGCGGAGGAGCTGCTGACGCAACGGCGCCGGGCTGCGGCGCAGAAGGTAAGAGAGGATGGCACGGGCCACTGCTGGCACCGTTTGGTTGCCCCGGAGGGGGAAGTTCGTAGCCCGGAGGTGGCTTTCCAGACGCTGCAGCAAGGAGCCATTGTAGGAGGAGAGCTTGGCCCCCAAGTCATGCAGGGATGGGCCACCTGGCAGCACTGGGGACAGTGGAGCTGCTGGGAACACCGGGGACCATGGAGATGAAGGTGACACAGGGGACAGTGGAGATGCCGGGGACCGTGGAGATGCCGGTCTTGGGGACACTGGGGATGCTGGTGCCTCTGGGGACCTTGGGGACACTGGGGACCCCCAAGATATTGGGGACGCTGGAAACTTTGGAGATGCTGGAGACCCCAAAGACCCTGGTGACCCCAAGGATGCATCCGGTGACCGTGGTGATGCTGGTGATCCCAGGGACTCTGGTGACCCTGGGGACCTTGGGGATGCTGGAGACCCTTGGAATGATGGTGATGCTGGGGCCATTGGTGACGCCGGGGACCCCAGGGAACCCTGAGGGGACCCTGGGGACACCCCATGGGTGGGCAGAGTCTGGGAAAGCACTGTGAGAGCAAAGGGGAGCAGGGTGATCAACCTGTCCCCAAAAGTCACTGTCTACCAGAGACTGGGGATCCATGGAGGGGACACAGGGAAGGCTAGACATGGGAAGGGACAGGGACAGACGGACGCATAGGGACTGAGGACACCCAGGCTCATGGGAACAGACTAAGACAGATCAATTGACAGTGACAGACTGGGGACACCCAAACCAAGGCAACAGAGGGACGCATTGGGAAGCACCAAGAGGTGTGGGGACACATGGACCCATGGGGACAGCTGAGCCCATGGGGACATATGGACCCATGGGGACAGACACAGATAGATGGGCCCAAGGGGACACACGGACCCACAGGGACAGACCAGTGACACACAGGCCCACCAGGACAGACACATGTGGACCCACAGAGCCCTGGGGACACGTGACATGTGGGGACAGACAGAGGCTGCAGGCACCATCCCTGTCCCCATGCCCATCCCAGCCCCTGTCCCCGTCCCCATCCCCATGGCTGTGACATTCCCCTCCCTGGCCCATCCCTCTGCCATCCCCATGCTCGTCACCATCCCGTCCCTGTCCCGACATCTGTGCTGTCCTCATGCTTGCATCATCCCTGTCCCCATGCCTGTCACTGTGCTGTCCCTATCCCTATGCCATCCCCATTCCTATGCTGTCCCCACCCATCTGTTGTCCCCATCACCAGCCCCATGCTGTCCTTGTCACCATACCTGTGCCCATGCTGACCCCATCCTCATGCCATCCCCATACCCATCCCTGCGCCCACACCATCTCTATGGCTGTCCCCGTCCCTGCGCTAATGTTATCCAGGTCCCCAGGCTTTCCCTGTCCCTAAGCCATCCCCATTTCTGTCCTCACACCCATGACCTATGCCATCACCATCCCCAGCCCCATCCCTGTGCTGTCCCTGTCCCCATCCCTGTGCCATCCCCATTGACGTACCCATGCTATCCCCACCCTCATCCCTCTGCTCATGCCACCCCTGTCCCCATGCCATCATTGTCCCCAGCCCTGTCATCCCTGTCCACATGCCCATGCCATCCCCGTCCCCATGTCCATGCCAACCCCATCCCTGTCCCTATGCTGTCCCCACATCCACAACCATGCTACCACTGTCCCTGTACTCATCCCCATGCCATCTCCATTAACATCCCCATGCTGTCCCCGTCCCCATCCCCACCACTGTGCCCATGCCATCCCTGTCCCCTTGCCCATGACTATGCCATCCCCATCCTTGTCCTCATCCCTGTGTCATCCCCATGTCCATGCCATCCCTGTCCCCATGCCCCTGCTGTTGTTGTCTTTGTCCCAATGCCGTCCCCATGCCCATGTCATCCCCAGCCCCGTCCCCATGCCCACACCCATTGCCATCCCTATGTTGTCCCCATCCACTCATGGGCCCCACGCTGAGCTGGTGACACGTACGGGTGCGGACACGCAGGGTGCCAGGTGCCCCAAGGTGCTTCTCCCGCTGGGCCTGGATGAAGAGCTCGAATGTGTGTCCAGGTGCCAGCCCTGTCACCTCGAAGGTCACAGCAGAACCAGGCAGCTCATGGGTGGTCATTGCCGCTGGCTCATCCTGAGGACAAGGAACATGCCAGGGGACACGCTGGGGGCACCTCGGTGGGAGCTGGCCCTGAGTCAGGCAGCAGGTAGGTGGTCACAGCCAAGAGCTTCTCCCAGGGCTGGGGAAACATGCTGGGGACACACTGGGAACGCACTGGGGACAGCTAAGGAGGGACACGCTGGGGACAGTGTCATGAGGACTCCTCCTCATCCCTGAGCCAGGAAGAAAGCAGGTGGCTGCAGCCAATGGCTTGTCCTTGGGCTGGTGGACATACTCGGGACATATTGGGGACACCATGTTGGGGACATGGCCTGGTCCCTAAGTAGGCCTGCAGGCAGGTGGCTGCAGACAAGTGGCTGATACTGGGGACAGTGGACATGCTGGGGACACTGAGGACACCATGCTGAGGACACATCCCTGTCCCCATGCCACGTAGCAAGAGGGTGGCCAAAACTGCTGGCTCATCCTGCAGATAAGGGACATGTTGGGGACACACTGGGGACACCACAGGGGAGGACATATCCCTAAGACAGGCAACAGATACATGACACCCCCACACCTGATCCTGGGGACGAGGGACACGCTGAGGAGATGGCCCCATCCCTGAGTTAGGCAGCAGGAGGTGGCCTGACTACTGGCTTGCTCTGGGGACAACAGGCACATTGGGGACATGTTGGGGACACCATAGGGACACCCTTACTGTGTCCCCCAGCAGAGCAGGAGTGGGTGGCCATGGATGCCACCTCATCCTGGGGATGAAGGCCACATTGGGGTCACTGCAGCACTGAGGACCTGTCCCCACCCCTGTCTCCACCCCCAGCTCACCAGGGGAATGAGGGCCACCTGGTAGCCATCCACTGGTATGGGGGGGCGGGGCCAGGTCACGCGGAAGGACGTCTGGTTGCGGGTGGCCAAGCGCGGTGTCACGGAGGGGATCTCTGTGGGAACACAATCCAATCAGCAGGTGTCACCACAGGGATACTTTGGGACACCACGGATGAAGCACCTATGGGATGGGGACACCCTGGGGACACCACGGGACTGGGACACCTTGAGGACACCCTGGGGATACCACAGGACAGGGCACCCACAGGATGAGGACACCAGAGGACAGGGACACCCTAGAGACACCATGGGATGGGGCACCCAAGGGATGGGGACACTCTCAGGACACCATGGGACAGCAACACCCTGTGCCACCCTGGTGAAACCATCAGATGGGGCACCCATAGGATGGGGACACCCTGGGGACACCCTAGGGACACCATGGGCCAGGGTCAATGGAATGGGGACACTCTAGGGACATGACAGGAGATGAACGCCCTCGGGACACCATGAGGACACGAGGATGGGGCACCCATGGGATGGGGACATCATGGGTCAGGAAACCCTTGAGACACCATGAGGACATCATAGGATGGGGACACACAGGATGGGGACATCATGGGGGCATGGAGGGGACACCCAAGGAACAAGGCCACCCAAGCCACGAGGACACCAGGTTACAGGACACCCACAGGACATGGACACCACAGGGACACTCAGGTCCAGGGCACTGGGAGAACTGAGAGAGCACTGGAGGACACCAGGGGACACTGGGGGAAATACCAAGGTGGCATCAGGGTCCACCATGGTGGAGCGGAGGGGGACACAATGACAGGGACAGGCAGAGAGGCACTGGGAGCACTGGGATGGGGACACTGGGGGACACTGGGAGTGGTGGAGAGCACTAGGGAAGCACTGGTGACACTTGGGGACATTTGGGAACATACTGAGATGGCATCAGGACCCACTATGGATGGGGAGAGAGGTGGGGGAGACTGGGAACACTGGGATGGGGACACTGGAGACCCATGGGACCCTTGGGAACAGCTGGGAAGCACTGGGGACACTTGGGGACATATCAAGGTGGCATCAGGGCACACTACAGCCTAGAGGGGAAGGCGAGAGGGCACTGGAAGCACTGAGATGGGGACTCTGGAGAGAGCACGAGGGAACTCAGGGACCCTTGGGGACACCTGGGGACTTCCCAAGATGGCATCAGGACCCACTATTACCAGTGAGGGATGGGGGGGGGGGCACTGGGAGCACTAGAATGGGGATACTGGGGGAGCACTCGGGAACCATGGGACCCTTGGGGACAGGTGGAGACACTGGGAGACCCCCGGGGACACTTGGGGATGCTCATGGACCCTTGGGGACACTCCATGGGTGCACCAGGGCCCACCATGGGGTGGGGGGTGGACACCGGGAGCACTGGGATGGGGACACTGGGAGCACTAGAATGGGGACACTGGGGGAGCACTTGGGAACCACAGGACCCTTGGGGACAGGTGGAGACACTGGGAGACCCCTGGGGACACTTGGGGATGCTCATGGACCCTTGGGGACACTCCACGGGTGCACCAGTGCCCGCCATGGCTGGGGGGACACTGGGAGCACTGGGATGGGGACATTGGGACCCCTGGGGAAACCTTGTGTCCCCTTGGGGACACCTGGAGACCTACCAAGACTCACTATGACCGGGGGAGGAGGTGGAGAACCCATGGAGACCCTTGGGGACAGCTGGGGAGCACTGGGGATACTTGGGGACTCCCCATGGGTGCAGCGGGGCCCAACATGGCCGGGGAGGAAGCGGGCGGAGGGGGGATGGACACTGGGAGCACTGGGATGGGGACACTGGTGGAGCGCTGGGGACCCTTGTGGACACTGGGGGACACTTGGGGGCAGGTGGGGACATACCAAGGGCGCAGCTGGGCCCACCGCGACCCGGGGGGCAGGCGGGGGTGGCACAGTGGGGGCCGGTGAAGCCGGGGAAGCAGCGGCAGCGTCCCCCGCGACACCGTCCCTGGTCGCTGCAGCCGAGGGGACAAGGGGGGGCGAGGGGGGG
>QJSC01027839.1:17317-34235 GCA_003697955.1 Calidris pygmaea
TGTCCCCATCCCATCTCTTGTGTCCCCATCCCATCTCTTGTGTCCCTATCCCATCTCTTGGTGGCCCCACCCCATCTCTTGGTGTCCCCATCCCATCTCTTGTGTCCCTATCCCATCTCTTGGTGGCCCCACCCCATCTCTTGGTGTCCCCATCCCATCTCTTGTGGTCCCACTCCATCTCTTGGTGGCCCCACCCCATCTCTTGGTGGCCCCACCCCATCCCATCTCTTCGTGTTCCCATCCCAGCTTCCGTTGTCCCCATCCCTGTTCCAAATGTCCCCATCCTACTTCGTGGTGTCGCCATCCCTGCTCTCGTTGTCCTCATCTTGGCATGGGGTGTCTCCATCCCTGCTCTTGTGTCCCCATCCCATCTCTCAGTGGCCCCATCCCTTTTCTTTGTGGCCCCATCCTGGCTTCCAGTGTCCCCATCCTGGCTTCCAGTGTCCCCCTGCCACCTTTTAATGTCCCCATACTTATCCTCAGTGTCCCCATCCGTTGGTGTCCCCATCCTGGCATGTGATGTCCCTATCCCTGTTCCTGATGTCCCCATCCCATCTCTCAAGTGTCCCCAACTGTGTCCTCAGTGTCCCCATCCTGACTCATGATGTCACTATCCCTTGGTGTTCCCATCGCCAGCTCCTGCTGTCCCTCACCCTCCTTCCCCGTGTCCCTCTTGTCCCCCCCTGTCCTCCACCCTGCAGCATGTCCAGCCCTGCTGGCTCCAAAGATCTCCTGCTCCACCTGCGGTGGGTGGCATCATCAGTGGCGACCCCCAGGTGTGGGGACACAGGGAACATGGGGCCCAAGGGGACATAGAGAGTGAGGATCCAGGGGACACACGGGGAGCTGGGACACGGGGGACATGGGGCCCAAGGACCAAGTTGGATGTCTGGTGTCATGGGGGGGGTGGGGGGGTGGGACTTGGGGATGGACGGTGACGTGGGGGTGGGGGTGGGTCCTGTTGGGGACATTGTGTGACTGGGGCAGTGGTGGCACCTGGCGGCGCAGGAAGGGGTGCTGGTAGGCAGGGAGGGGGTGACTATATTCCCTCCATGTCCCCGTGTCCTTCCACCATGTCCCCGTGCCTTCCCCACCACGTCCACCAGCCATGACCCCACCATGTCTATGTCCCCATGTCCTCCCCACCATGTCCCTGTGTCCCCCCACCATGTCACCTCACTCTTCCCACCATGTCCATGTCCCCACTCCCTCCCCACCACGTCAATGTCCTCAGGTCCATGTGCCATGTCCCCACCACGTCCTTCTGTCTTCCACCATGTCCCTACATCCTCCCCACCACTTCTGGGTCCCCCTGCCATGTCCCCACATGCTTCTCACCATCTCCTTGTCCTTATGCCCTTTCCACCGTGTCCCTGTGTCCCTCCACCATGTCCTGCTATGACCTTGCTCCAGCACAAGCTCTCCAGGGGAAGAGCCTCTTCAGGCACCCACCTGCTCCAGCATAGTATCCTTCGTGGACTGCAGGTGGGTATCTGCTCCACCATGGACCTCCATGGGCTGCAGGGAGACACCCTGCCTCGCCATAGTCTTCACCATGGGCTGCAGGTGGATATCACTGAATACTTGTGACAAAAAGTCACCTTCCATGAGCTTCAGGGATCTCCCAGCCCTGCTTGTCACAGCAGTAGGGCACTCCCAGCTGATGTTGGGGATGTTGAAGGACATAGGACAAGGGCAACTGATGCAGAGATTTCTCCTGATAGCTCATGGAATAACTCATAAGTGCTGTCATCCTGGCTGGGTGATGGGTGGTGGACACCCACTGCGCCATCTGCTTTGTCTTCCATCCTCTAATCCCCACCCCAGAGCCTCTCGACCACATCATCCTGAACTGTAAGGGCTGTGTGGCCAAACCTCTCCCTTCTATCCCTCACCGGAACTCCTGAAGAGCTGGTGGCCCTCCATCCTTCCACTCCCATCCTGAGCCTCCTTCCACTGACCCAGGACACCATGATGACCAATGCCAATCATGGCTAACCCTCCTGAAGAGCTGGTGGCCCCTCCATCCCACCACTCCTTTCACTAACCCATGGCACCATGATGACCAACACCAACACAAACTATTATTAATCATGATAAAACCTTGCAAGATGACTGTTTTGCATCGTTCCTTTCTACTGAGCCAACATCCCTGGCCTCAGCCTCGCTGTAATTAGCAGCGGAGCCGTTGCTTCTTCTTGTAGGATCATGGCGAGTGAAAGAGGGGCTGCGTGGTCCTGGTTGGTGGTTGGGATTAAACCACAACACAAAGGAGCAGGATGATGGGTACAAAGGACACCAGGAACGAGGGACAGCAGGACCTCGATGACCATGGTTTGGGCTGGGCTGGCCAATGACAAGACAACAGATGCTCCCCCCCACCTCTCAGTCCAAGGAGAGGAAGAAGAAAGATAAAGAGATTTATGAGTTTAGGAAAAAAACTAAGCTACTTTAATGAAATATTAATAATAAGATAAAAAGGAACTAATGAAATAGGTACAATATTTACAAATATATATACAAAACCGTATCGAGCTCCCAGGGAGATGTCACCAGCAGGCACTGGGGAAGTTCCAGACTGGTCTCTGCTGAATGGGAACTGGATTCTGGAACACTGATGGGGGTCAAAGCCAGGCGAGCAGATGTCAGTCATTGATGGTGTCCCCAGAGCCGCACGTCCCACTCCCCGGGTCCCTTGTGCTCGGTGCCCAAGACCTCCCGGCCCCTCCACTCTGCCCCCCACAACCCGGGTCATCCCTGCCTCCCCACCCCCGGCCCCAGTTTTGTCCCCTCCCTGTGGAGCACCCCAGAACCCTGGCCTCCCATCTGCCCAGGAGGGCACACGGGGGACACGTGCTGCACTGCACCCCTGGGGAGGGTTTTGCACGCATTGTCCCAACTTCCCCGTGTCCCTTGTACCGGTCATCCTGCTCCTGTGTTCCCTCCTTCCCTGTGTCCCCCAGACTGGTCATCCTGCTCCTGATCTCTCTCATTCTGTCCATCGTGCCAGTCATCCTGCTCCTGCTGTCCGTTCTTCCTGGTGTCCCTCCTACTGGCTGCCCCAGGGGTGTCCTGGGCTGAGTGTCCTGTGGGGTTGGGGGGTTAGGGAGGTTTCGGGGGTTAGCTTTCTTAGGTCTTGTGGGGTTTTTGGAGGATGCACATTCCAAATTGTGATCACCCACAGGTCTTTGTCTCAGCTGCAGGTAGAGTGTTCCCCAAGGTCTGGCCACTCAAAGAGAAGATGGAGAATACCCCTCCTTGACCTACAGACCACCATCTCAGCTATGAGGGACCTGCTCAACCCAACGGTGACTGTGGGTGCACCTCCCATGCCACCTGGTAGGGGTCTGTCCGCATGACCATAGGGAGGACACGAGGAAGTGGGACAGTGCAGGTACCTCAGTGCTGGAAGGCCACGTACAAGAATTGTGGGGAAAACCAGTGGCCAAAAAGGGACCACCCAAGAAGATGGCCACTCTGGATGCTGTCCAGCCATTCCCCACGCCCTGCAGCTGGGCTGAGGACACATCTCCTTCTCCTGATCTTGATCCAGACTGATCCAGGCTGTTTAGACCCCCGTATGTCCACATGGGGTCAAACCTCACACCCAGCACCATAGAAAGACCGTGCCAGACCACAGTAGGATGGTACCTGTGACTTGTCCCTCTGATGTGGGCTGGGCAAGAGGGACGTGGGCTCCTCTGAGGGTGAAAAAGCTTCTGGTTTGCAATGACAGG
Organism: Calidris pygmaea; assembly: GCA_003697955.1. Taxonomy (NCBI): domain Eukaryota; kingdom Metazoa; phylum Chordata; class Aves; order Charadriiformes; family Scolopacidae; genus Calidris; species Calidris pygmaea. The sequence goes on from QJSC01027839.1 coordinate 21,055, forward strand.
AGTCAGTAATGAAAGCTCTGATCAGGTCTATAACCCCCATAGTCAAAAAGGGGAAAAAGGAAGACCCGGGGAACTACAGGCCGGTCTCACCTCTGTGCCCAGCAAGATCATGGAGCAGATCCTCCTGGAATCTCTGCCAAGGCACAGGGAAAAACAGGAGGTGATTGGTGACAGCCAACAGGGCTTCACCAAGGGCAAGTCATGCCTGCCAAATTTGGTGGCCACCTACAATATTGCCACAGCCTTGTAGACAAAGGCAGAGCAACAGATATCATCTACCTGGACTTATGCAAAGTGCTTTTCACTGTCCCACATGGCATCCTGGTCTCTAAACTGGAGACACATGGATTTGATGGGTGGACCACTTGGTGGATCAGGAACTGGCTGGGTGGCCGCACTCAAAGGGTTGTGGTCAACGGCTCAATGTCCAAGTGGAAGCCAGTAATGAAATGAGTGGTGTTACAATCACAGAATCCTAAGGGACCTCTGGAGATCATCTAGTCCAGCTCCCCGGCCAAAGCAGGTCCATCTAGAGCAGGTTGCACAGGAACATACCCAGATGGGTTTTGAATATCTCCAGAGAAGGAGACTTCACCACCTCCCTGGGCAACCCCCATGTTCCTCAGGGGTCGGTACTGGGACCAGTGCTGCTTAACATCTTTGTTGGAGACATGGGCAGTGGGATCCAGTGCACCCTCAACAAGGTTGCTGATGACACCAAGCTGTGTGGCACAGTCGACAGGCTGGAGGGAAAGGATGCCATCCAGAGGGACCTGGACAGGCTGGAGAGGTGAGACCATGCCAGCCTCATGAAGTTCAACCAGGCCAAGTGCAAGGTCCTGCCCCTGGGTCAGGGCAATCCCCGGCACAAATCCAGGCTGGGTGGAGAATGGCTGGAGAGCAGCCCTGAGAAGAAGAACTTGGGAGTGCTTATGGACGAGAAGCTCAACATGAGCCAGCAACATATGCTGGCAGCCCAGAAAGCCACCCACATCCTGGGCTGCATCAAGAGAAGCATGGCCAGCAGGTCTCGGGAGGTGATTCTTCCCCTCTACTCTGCACTCGTGAGACCCCACCGGGAGCACTGTGTCCAGCTCTGGAGTCCTCAGCACAGGAAGGACATGGACCTGTTGGAACGGGTCCAGCGGAGGGCCACGAAAATGATCGGGGGCCTGGAGCACCTCTCCTATGAAGACAAGCTGAGATAGTTGGGGTTGTTCAGCCTGGAGAAGAGAAGGCTCTGGGGAGACCTTATAATGGCCTCCAGTACCTAAAGGGGGCTACAGGAGAGCTGGGGAGGGACTCTTTGTCAGGGACCGAAGCCATAGGACAAGGGGTGATGGTTTTAAATTGAAAGAGGGGAGATTGAGATGAGATCTCAGGAAGAAATTCTTTGCTGGGAGGGTGGTGAGACCCTGGCCCAGGTTGCCCACAGAAGCTGTGGAGGCCCCATCCCTGGAAGCCTTCAAGACCAGGCTGGATGGGGTTTTGAGCACCCTGGTGTGGTGGGAGGTGTCCCTGCAGGGGGTTTTGGTGTTCGACGATCTTTAAGGTCCCTTCCCACTCTAACCGTTCTGTCGTTCTGTGACTAACGGTCTTGTCCCTGGCCAGGCAGAGGAAAGGGACAAACAGATGCGATGGCCTGGGACATCAGTCCCGTGGGAGTAGACAGCCCCGGTGGACGCTGGTGCACGGTGACCCCTCAGAGCATGGGGGTGCGAGGGGACGGGACACGTTTCTGGAGTGAAGGGGGGGATCCCAGGTGGGAGCTGAGGGGGAGCCCAACGGGAACTGGGTGGGAGGGGTTCGGGGGGGGGGGGCTTAGGGCGGGGCTGTCGAGGGTTCGGGAGGGTTTGGGGGTGCTGGGGGGGTCCCGGGGGTCCCTTGTCCCCGCCCTTCCCCCCCACCGCCCCCCCCCCGCGCTGTCTCCGACGCTTTCGCTTTCGGTTCCAACCGGCGGAGCCGGGATCTGCCCGGCGCCCGGTGACGTCGGAGGTGGCTCGGGCTGCCATTGGTGGGCGGTGGGTGGCGGAGCCAATGGCGGGGCGGGGCCTGGTGGGTGGGTGGAGCCAGAACGGAGCAGCGCGATGGGGCCGGTCCTTGCGATGGGGCTGGGTCTGGGGCTGCAGCTGGGGGTCCTCGGCGGGGCGCTGTGCGGTGAGCGGGGACCCGGGACCCCCTTTCCCGGACACCGGGACCCCCTGGAACTCCTTTCCCGGACACCGGGATCCCCACTCCCGCCCTGTCTCCCCCTGAGCCCCGGCCACCGGTGCCCCATTCCCGTGCACTGGGGTCCCCTTAACCCCACCCAGACCCCCCATCTCTTGCCACTGGGACCCTTCCCGTGCACTGGGTGCCCTTCGACTCCCCCTTTCCGACCACCCCGGCCTCCCCTGGGGTCCGTGACCCGCCGTCGGACCCCTCCCCCCGGCATCTCCCCTTTCACCCCCCTTTCCTCGACACTGGGGACCCCGTGTCCTTCCCTTCCCGGGAACCATGGCCCCCCTCCCGGGCACAACTGGGTCCCCCGCATCTCCCCACTGGTCACATCCCTCCTGATGCTGCCCACCCCCCACACCCCCCCAATCTGCCCCCCTGGCACCCCTACCCAGCCTCGCCAGCCATCTCTGCACCCTTGCCCACCCTCAGCCCTGTCCCAAGTCCACCCTGGTGCCCCTCAGCCCTCACTGCCCTCCTTGTCCCCGCAGGGCCCCACTCCTTGCACTACTTTAATGTCGTGGTGTCGGAGCCCAGCCCCAGGGTGCCCGAGTTTGTGAAAGTGGGGTACCTGGACGGGACCCTCATCTCGCGCTACGACAGCGAGACGGGGAGGACGGTGCCCCGGGCGGACTGGATGGCGGCCAACCTGGACCAGCAGTACTGGGACATCCAGACCCAGATCTCTCAGAACAGTCACTGGGTTGCCCGTGTGGACCTGGAGACAGTGCGGAGCCGCTAGAACCAGAGCGGGAGTGAGCGTGGGCTGGGGCTCTGTGGGGCTGGGACGGGACTCAATGTTCCCCATCCCAAGGGGGTTACAGCTGCCCTGCCCCACACCCCCAGTGCTTGGGATCCCCTATCCCAGAGCCAGGGGGGGCTTCTGGCCTCCCCGTCGTAGCTCCTCACAACCCCAAGGCAGCCGTGACTCTCAGACCCAGAAGAGCTCCCAGCATCTTGTGCTCCCCATGGTGCTCAGGGCCCCCACCCCAGAGCCAGAGGGGCTCCCCCAACTCGATCCCATCTCCTTGCCCTCCTTGTGGCATTCAGGACCCCATCCCAGCCCCTCACTGTCCCAGGGAGCCGTGGGGCTGGGTGCCAACCATGGCCTTGCCATGGGTGCAGGGGGTCTGCATCACGGCTTTAGGTGACACCCCGACTGCTGTGGGCCCTTGGGCAGGATGGGGGGCAGCCCTGGTGCTGGTACCTGTTCCCCCCAGGGCTCACACAGGGCTGGGTTGAGGGGTCCTACCAGGGGGTCTGTGCCCCACTGATGTCCCAGGGCTGCAGCAGCCCCTCAGCCCTGGCTCCCTCGTCGTGTTCCAGGGGCTCACACATGGCAGTACATGTTTGGCTGTGACCTCCTGGAGGACAATAGCACCAGGGGGTATTATCAGAGTGCCTATGACGGGAGGGACTTCATCACCTTCAACATGGACACGATGACATTCACTGCGGCAGATGCGGCGGCACAAATCACCAAGAGGCAGTGGGAGAAGGACAAGACTGTCGCTGAGCGGTGGAAGAACTACCTGGAGAACACCTGCATCGAGTCACTGAAGGAATTCGTGAGCTACGGGCAGGCTGTGCTGGAGAGGAAAGGTGAGGGGGAGACGGGGACCGAGGGGACCGGCCAGCGTGGGTGCGTGTGCCGGCCCTCACTGCCACCCCCTCCCCAGAGCGCCCCACGGTGCGAGTGTCGGGGAAGGAGGGCGACGGATTCCTGACCTTGCACTGCCGCGCTTACGGCTTCTACCCGCGGCCCATCAGCGTCAGCTGGCTGAAGGACGGGGAGGTCAGGGACCACGAGACGGAGCGTGGCGGCACCGTGCCCAACAGCGACGGCACCTACTACACCTGGGTCTCCATTGAGGCCAACCCGGGGGAGAAGGACAAGTACCAGTGCCGCGTGGAGCACGCCAGCCTGCCCGAGCCCCAACTCTACGCGTGGGGTGAGCGCGGTGGCCTTGGGCATGGGGAGGGGAGGGCTGGGGTGGTTCCCCTTCCCCTGCTCATGGTGGTGCTTCCCTCCAGAGACGGAGTCCAACCTGGTGGCCATTGTGGCGGGGGTGGCTGTGGCCATGGCTGTTACCTTCCTGGTTGTCGTTGCCATCTGTAGATTCATCATGTGGAAGCTGAAGTCAGGTAAAGCCTCGGGGCCGGTGAGGCAGAGGGGTGCGGGGGGAAGGCAGGGCCTGGGGGGCCGGGAGGGGCTGTGGGCACGAGCCGCTGTGCTCTGGGGAGCCCCCGAGGCTGTCGGTGAAGCGCGGTGGATGCTGATGCCTCTCTCTCTCTGCAGAGATGAAGAAGGGCTACGGCGTGGCGTCAAGTGAGTACCGGGGGCAGGTCCCGCTCCAGCTCCTGCCCGGTGCCGGGGGTTCTTGTGGCTCTGGTTCCTGGCTGTTGCTGGCATTTCCTCCCCCCCATCCCTTTCCCCTGTGTCCCTGGAGTGGGGACATATGGAAAAGGTCGTGTCTCCCCGTGGGGCTCCCATCCTCCTCTCCCGGTGGCCCCAGCGTGGCCGTGGCTCCCGGCACGTGCACCGTGCCCCTATCGAGCCCGGGGCTGGCAGCTCACGGCTGTTTCTCTCTCGCAGGCACGGACGGGGGCTCTGACTCCTCGGCCACAGGTACGGTGTGGGGATGGACGGGGCGGCCCCAGGTCTCCCTGCTGCCCCATGGGACCCACAGCAACCCCGGGCTGTGGGAGGGGGGCACTGAGACCCCCCAAGCAGAGGGTTGGGGAGAGGGAGGTGGCCCTGGGTGACACTGTCTGTCCCTGCAGGGATCACCGCCCGACGAGAGATGTGTCACAGAGAAGTGTGCCCCGGTGGCCAAGAGCATCCTGGCCTGGATGAAGAAGATTTTGCCAGCAGGACTAGGGATGTGGTCACCCGCTCTGTATTCAGAGCTGCTGAGGCTCCACCTCAGAACTCTGCTCAGTTCTGGGACCCTCACTACAAGAGAGACATTGAGGTGCTGGATGGTGACATGAACCCTTCCCTGGGCAGCCTGTTCTGGTGCTTGACATCCCTTTCTGTGAAGAAGTTCTTCCCATCTAAACCTCCCCTGGTGCTACTTGAGGCCGTTCCTCTCATCCTATCTCAGCTTGAAGGCTTGAGATAACAATGGGTCTGCCCAGAACATGTTAAACCAAATTTGGTTTGTGTATTTATTATATGAATTAAATAGTCGCTGGCGACTACATTTGACGGGTTTGTTGACCTGACTCTGCTTTGTAAATTCTGAGGTGCTCTATATGTCCTGCCCTGCACCGGGAGAGGGATCAGGATTATCATTTTGCTGCCCCGTGTAATAAATACCGATGTATGACATGACAGCATCGCTGTTGAGGTGGTGGTTTTGTTGGGGTGTTTACGTGGCATTGCTGTCCTCGAGTGCCATCTCTCAGCATTTATGATCGATGTCACCCAATCTGTGGTGGGAACTGGGGGGATCCTTCCCCTGGCTCTTTGGCCTCCCCTTTCTCCTTTGGGCCGGTGCAACAGATGCATCGGTGGATAAGGAAAGAGCAACTGGCGTCATCTACCTGGACTTGCACAAGGCATTTGACACTGTCCCGTGTGACATCCTTATGCCTAAATTGGAGAGACACGGATTTGATGGATGGACAACCCAGGGCATAAGGAACTGGCTGGCTGGTGGCACTCAAATGGTTGTGGTCAAAGGCTCAATATCCAAGTGGAAGCCAGTGACAAGTGGTGTTCCTCAGGGGTCGGTACTGGGACCAGCGCTGTTCAGCATCTTTGTTGGAGACATGGACAGTGGGATCCAGTGCACCCTCAGCAAGGTTGCTGATGACACCAAGCTGTGTGGTGTGGTTGACACGCTGGAGGGAAGGAATGCCACCCAGAGGGACCTGGACAGGCTGGAGAGGTGAGACCATGCCAGCCTCATGAAGGTCAACCAGGCCAAGTGCAAGGTCCTGCCCCTGAATCAGGGCAATCCCCGGCACAAATCCAGGCTGGGTGGAGAATGGCTGGAGAGCAGCCCCGAGGAGAACAACTTGGGGGTGTTGGTGGATGAGAAGTTCAACATGAGCCAGCAAGGTAGGCTGACAGCCCAGAAAGCCCCCTGGGCTGCATCCCCAGCGGCGTGGCCAGCAGAGCGAGGGGGAGGTTCTGCCCTTCTGGGCCACTCTGGGGATACACCCCCCGAGTGCTGCCTCCAACATCAGAAGGACATGGACCTGTTGGAGTGGGGCCAGAGGAGGCCCCGGAGATGCTGGGAGGGCTGGAGCCCCTCTGCTGTGAGGACGGGCTGAGAGAGTTGGGGGGGTTCAGCCTGGAGAAGAGAAGGCTCTGGGGAGACCTTCAAGCCCCTTCCAGTCCCTCAAGGGGCTCCAGGAGAGATGGGGAGGGACTCTGGATCAGGGAGGGGAGCCCTAGGAGGAGGGGGAAGGGTTTGACACTGGAAGAGGGGAGATGGAGCTGAGATGTGGGGAAGAACTTGTTTGGTGTGAGGGTGGTGAGAGCCTGGCCCAGGTTGCCCAGAGAAGCTGTGGCTGCCCCATCCCTGGAGGGGTTCAAGGCCAGGTTGGAGGGGGCTTTGAGAAACCTGGTCTGGTGAGAGGTGTCCCTGCCCAGGGCAGGGGGTGGGACTGCATGGGCTTTAAGGTCCCTTCCAACCCAAATCGTTCCATTATTCTTTCTCACCTTGAGCACTCCCAGTGAAGGAGCATCCACAACTTCTCCAGGCAATCTGGTCCAGCCACTCACCACCCTCCTCATAAAACATTTCTAACGGCCGATCTCCATCTCCCTCTTCCAGTTTCAGGTCATGGCCTGAGTCCAGTCACCACAGGCCGTGGTAAAAAGTCTCTCTCCATCCCTTTTCCTTTGAGGGAAGCTGCAGAAGTCAAAGCCACCCAGCTGGCCCTAGAGAAATGTGGCCGGTGCCCTGTCTCCATACTGACTTGTTGAGGGTGGCCAGTCCCCTGTGGGGGGTGGCTACTGGGATGGTGGCAGAGGTAACCCCTCTGGGTGGACCTTCCTGCCTGGGTAGAGTCCATCATGTAGATTTTTGTGAGCCATGTCCCTGGAGAATATCAATGCGAGTAGACCAGGTGGCTAAAATTGGAGTGGTTCAGGTAGACCTGGATGGGGAATGTTGTCAGGAGCTGTCACACCTTGGTGGCCCATGGGACAGAGGGGTAGAGCCACCACCTACGGGTGGGCTTGTGACAGTGGGGTGGACCTGACCCCTGCAGCCATCGCACAGGTCCTTCATGAGTGTGAGCGATGCGCTGGAATTGAGTGAAGCTCCTCGGGTATAAAGGCTGGTGGCAGTGATATCACGAGGGTCCCCGCTGGCCATCCTGTTATCCCCATCCCCACCCACCCATCCATGCCCCTTCCCACCCCAGCTCTGGAGTCCCCCAACACATCCCGGGTACAATGAGAAGGATTTATTTCAAACTCTGTGTTTCGTGGCCAGTCTTGTTGGTCACCAGCCCCACTGGCACCCAGTGGCCCCCCATGGTCACCATAAGGCAGCAGGTACATGGCCTTGTTCCTGGCCTGGTACCTGCACTCACCAATGACAGCTCTCATGGTCACATGAGAGCTTTTGGTGTCCCCATCAAGCTGTCCCTTGTCACAGCTTTTGGTGTCCCCATCCCATCTCTCAGTGTCCCCATCCTGGCTCCTGGTGTCACCATCCCTTGGTGTACCCATCACCTGATCCTACTGTCCCTCATCCTCCTTCCCCGTGTCTCCATCCCCTGTTGTCCCCCCCTGTCCTCCACCCTGCAGCAGGTGCCAGTAGCGGCTGCCGGGGCGCAGGAGCTCCTCGGGGGACTCCAGCTCGTGCAGTTGTCCCCCCTCCAGCACGGCCACCCGCTGCGCCCGCGCGGCCAGGGCCACCTTCCCTGTCACCAGCAGCACTGCACGTCCAGCGCTGCTGGCTCCAAAGATCTCCTGCTCCACCTGCGGTGGGTGGCATCATCAGTGGGGACCCCCAGGTGTGGGGACACAGGGGACATGGGGCCCAAGGGGACATGGGGCCCAAGGGGACATGGCGAGTGAGGATCCACAGGGAGCTGAGACACAGGGGGCATGGGGCCCAAGGACCAAGAGGATGTGGGGACCAAGGGGACATGGGGAGTTGAGACACAGGGGACGTGAGGAGCAGGGTCCCAGGGACATGGGGACCAGGGACCAAGGGGACACAGGGATTGGGGACCAAGGGGATATGGTGGGCAGGGACATAGAGTACATGGGGACCGAGGACCAAGCAGATGTGGGGACCAAGGGGACAAAGGGGGCAGGGGCATAGGGGCCATGGGGAGCCAAGACACAGGGGACACAGGGATTCAGGGGATGTGGGGACCAAGGGGATATGGTGGGCAGGGACATAGAGTACATGGGGACCAAGGACCAAGCAGATGTGGGGACCAAGGGGGCATGGGAAGGAGGGACCCAGGGGATATGGAGAGCAGGGACCAAGGGGCATGGGGACCAAGGCCCAAGGGTCCCTGGAGCAGGGACCAAGGTGGCACAGGGATTGTGGACCAAGGGGATGATAGAACAAGGAGATCCAGGGGGGAGACCAGGGTGCTACTGGACAGGGAGCCCAGGGGGACACGGGTGTCACCTCCTACCTGCAGCTGGCTCTCAGCATCCAGGGCGCTGGTGGGCTCATCGAGGATGAGGACACGGGGGTTCCTCACCAGGGCACGAGCGATGGCCACCCCCTGCCGCTGTCCCCCGGAGAGCTGCCCCCCCAGCTCGCCTACCTCTGTGCGAGACGGGGTTCAGGGTGGGGACATGGGGACACGGGGACAGCCGGAGGGGGGGGACACGTCCTACCTGTGTCGTAGCCCTGGGGCAGGCGGGTGATGAAGGCGTGGGCACCCGCCCGGCGGGCTGCCACCGTCACCTGCGCCCGGCTCCAGCCCCCCGGCCCGTAGGCGATGTTGGCGTGGAGCGAGCGGGAGAAGAGCACGGGCTCCTGGGGAACGGCAGCCACCTGCGGCAGAGGGGATGGCTGGGGACACTTTGGGGACATGGCAGGGAAGTGGGAGGGGATGTGGCAAGGGGACGGCTGTGGTCGCTGCTGGGGATGCGTTGGGGACAGCTGGGGACATGTCAGGGATGTGCTGGAGACATGGTGCGGATGGTGGGGGACACGGCAGGAGATATGGTGGGAGAAGAGATGGGGACATGGTAGGGACATGGCATGGACATGGTGGGACATCTGGAGACTTGGTGGGGACGGCTGGTGTCATGGGGGTGATGACTCGTTGGGGATGGGTGGTGACATTGGGGTGAGGGTGATGGTGGAGACTTGTTCAGAATAGCTGGTGACATGAGGGTGGTGACTCGTTGGGGATGGCTGATGACATGAGGGTCACGGTGGGGACATGGTGGGGATGGCTGGTGTCGTGGGGGTGGGGGTGGGGACTCGGGGATGGATGGTGACGTGGGGGTGGTGGTGGGTCCTGTTGGGGACATTGTGTGACCGGGGCAGTGGTGGCACCTGGCAGCGCAGGAAGGGGTGCTGGTAGGCAGGGAGGGGGTGACCATCCAACAGCACTCGCCCGGCCCCCGGTGGGCGCAGGCACAGGACCAGGGACACCAGGGTGCTCTTCCCCGCCCCTGGGGGGGCCACCACCGCCAGCACCTCCCCGGGGCGCAGCTCCAGGGACAGGCCCTGTGAAGGACATGGAGGTGACACACCTGCACGCCCTCCCCCGATGTCCTCAGCCCTCCCTGACATGTCCCCATGTCCCCATGCCTTCTCCACCACGCACACCTGGCACGGTTCCACCATGGCCCCATGGCCCCCCCACCATATCCATGTCCCTATGCCCCCCCCTCCATGTCCCCATCTCCCCCTGCCATGTCCCACCATGTCCCCACACTCTCCTTACCACCTCTGGGTCCCCATCTCATGTCCCCATGTCAAGTCCCCACACCCTCCCCATCACATCCATGTCCCTATGCCCTCCTCTCTGTCCCCCTCTGTCCCCACCATGTCCCCACGCCCTCTCCAGCACCTCTATGTCCCCAGGCCATGTCCCCACACCCTCTCCCACTCTGTCTTCCCATCACATCCCCGCATCCCCTCCCCTGTCCCTGTGCCCACCTTGAGGACGGGCTCTTGGTGCCCAGGATATGAGAACCAGACATCCTCAAGCTGGAGGTGGCCCTGCAGGACATCCGGCGCCAGTGTCCCTGCAGGTGTCACCTGCTCCTCCTGGTCCAGGAACTCAAAGATCTTCTCTGAGGAGCCCACGGCCTTTGTCATGTTGGGGTAGTAGCGCAGCAGCACCTGGGGACACAGTAGGGACATGGCTGAGAGGGTGGAGGGACTAAGGAATGGGCATGGGGACACAGGGACAGGGACAAGGATGCATCCAGGAGGACATGGGGACATCAGGAATGGGCATGGGGACATGGCTGGGAGGGTGTGGGGACATGGGCATACGGGGCTGGGCCAAGGATGCACCCAGGAGGACAAAGGGAATGGGCATGGGGACACAGCCAGGAGCGTGTGGGGCCACAAAGGACACAGGGACATGGTGGGAGGACACTGGATGGCACGGGGACACGGTGGGACCAGCACGGGGATGTGGCAGGGGGACACAGGCATGTGGCAGAGCGGACACGAAGAGATGGGCAACGGGGACACAGGGACACAGCAGGAAGGGCGTGGGGACACGGGTGGCAATGGGGACATGCTGGGACTGGCATGGGGACACGACAGGGAGGGTGCAGAGACACAGGGACCAGGGCTGGGGACACAGTGGGGAGGATGCCGGTGACACAGTGTCCCCTCAGGCTCACCTCCACAGCCTCCGTGAACTGCATCTGGTAGATGAGGAAGGTGACGAGGTCCCCAGTGGTGATGGTCCCCGCAGCCACCAGCTGTCCCCCGTAGCAGAGGAGCCCCAACTTCAGCCCCAGTGCTGAGAACTGAAGACACGTCGGGGATGTCACCGCAGGGGGGGGGGGACCTCATCCCCCTCCTCACTGCGGCCACCTCTCTGTGGGGACACCGAGGTCCCAGCCTTGCTTTGCCACCTCCCCTGTGCCATCACCTTCCCCGTGTCCCAAAGACATCCTATCCCCCATGTCACCCCCTGTACCCCAGAGACCCTGCACTGTCGTGCCCCATGTCCCCACGTCCCCCCAACCCCACCATCATCATGTCCCCCAGCTGCCTGCCACCTCGTCCCTGTGTCCCCCAGCCCCATGCCACCATGTCCCCATGCCTCCAAATCCCCATATTCCCTATCCCCATGCCACCACGTCTCCATGTATCCCGGTCTCATGCCATCACTTCACCGTGTCCCCTTTCCCAGGCCGCTGTGTCCCCATGTCCCCTCACGCCCACACCACCGCATCCCCAGCCCCATGCCACCCCATGTCACTGCATCCTCATGTCCCATTGCCCCCACGCCATCATATCCCCCATCCCAATGCCACCGTATCCCCACGCCCTGCAGTCCCATGTCATTACATGCCCGTGCCACCTAGCCCCACGCCACTGCTGTGCCTCCACATCCCCAGCCTCATGCCACCATGTCCCCACGTCTCTTGTCCCCACGCCACTGCATCACCCTGTCTCCTGTCCTCATGCCAACCTTATCCTGACGTTCCACGGCCCCCACACCACCACATCCCCCAGCCCCTGTGCCACCCCAGCCCCACATCCCCCTGTCCCCATACCCCGCTGGCCCAGAGGGTGGCGGCGTAGGTGGCCGCATCCTTCCCCTCCAGCCGGTAGACGCGGCGCAGGCGCTGGTGGTACCGCTCGGTTGCCCCAGCCTCGTGGGCAAAGCTGCGGACGGTGGCCATGGCCTGGAAGGTCTCCACCGCCACCTCGGTGGCACCTGCCAACGCCTCCTGCACCTGCCTGGACAGCCCCTGGGGACGGCGGTGTCACCTCAAGGAGGGGGACAGGGGAAGTGGGGAGGGAAGGGGCAAGCAGAGGGAGGGGATGGTGGGCATCTGGAGGGGACAGTGGGCACGTGGTGGGAACAGATGGCATCTGGAGGGGTCAGTGGACACATGGTGGGAACAGAGGGAATGGGGAGGGGATGGGGGTACACGGAGGGGACAGTGGGCACATGGAGGGGTGTAGTTGGCATGAGGAGGGGTCAGTGGGCACATGGTAGGAACAGAGGGCATGGGGAAGGAGCAGCGGGAATGGGGAGGGCACAGGGGGTGCTCGGAGGGGACAATGGGCACATGGGGATGACAGAGGGCATGGGGAGGGGGACAGTGGGAATGGGGAGGTGACAAGGGACCCATGTGTGCCCCCCAGGTACCTGTTGGACCTTGCCGACAGCCCGGGGCAGCAGCAGGAGGACGGGGAGGGAGAGGAGGGTGACAAAGGCCAGGCGGGGTGACAACCACGCCATGGTGGCCAGGAGGAAGGCGCCCCGCGCCAGGTACCACAGCAGGAGGCTGAGGGCCTCGGACACCGCTGCGTGGGTGGCCTCCACGTCCCCCGTCACCCGCGCCGTCACTGCCCCCGTCCCCGTCCCCTGCAGGGAGGCCACATCCCGCCGCAGGACGGCAGCGAAGACGCGGCGCTGGAGACGTCCCAGGGCCCGGCCCAGCGTCCCCGCGTAGAGGACGTCGCAGATGAATTCAGTGATGGCACTGGGGGGGGTTGGTGGCAGAGGGGGTGGCTTAGCTGGGGGGACACACGTGTGTCACACCCCCCCACCCCCCAGCCCGTGTGACATCCCCGGTGTCACCGTCCTACCTGCCGAGCCCCAGCAGTGCCATGGGCCAGGCGGCCGCCAACTCGTCCTCGCTGGCCACCCAGTCGGTGACGCGGCCCGTGAAGTAGGGGACGGCCACCTCCCCTGCCACCGCGGGGGGGGACACAGCGTCAGGGTGATGGGGATCCCCCAGTCTGTGTCACCCCCGCACCCCCACCCCACCGTGTCACCTTGAGGGGCTGGTGATGCACCCACCTCTCCCCCCC
>QJSC01027841.1:0-16888 GCA_003697955.1 Calidris pygmaea
AAGGGTGCCTGCAGGGGCTCCTGGACCCTTGCTGCCTTTCTCCCTGTTATTCCTCAGCCTTTCAACTTCTTCTTTCAGCTCTGCCACCATGCTGAGCAGATCATTTATCTGCTCACTTCTTATACAGCAGGTCTCACAGCTATCATCTGTTACCAGTAAAAGGTCCTGGCACTCCCTGCAGCCTGTGACCTGGACAGCCGCGTGTTTCTGTGGGAGCTCTGTCTGGGTTCCCACATCCATTCTGTTTAGGGTCAAGTGCATGACCTTCCTCCAGGTGGAGACCATGGCTAAACTCCTACCGAGGGGGGTGGCAATCACCAGGAGGACTCACCTGTCTAGCTGACAGAGCTTCGGGTTCCTCCCTGCGTGTGTTTTGCTATTCCCTGCACCTTGCATGCTTTCTCGGTGCGCAGCGACCGGGTTGCTGCGCTCCTGAGAGGCCTCTTTTAGCCGGGGGCGGGGGGCGGGGGGGGGGAGTGGTTCCGCCCAGGCTGCCTCCGCAGCCTGCCCACAAGCTGCCGAGTTCCGGCAGGGACTAGTTGCTTTTACCGGCTTCAAAAGCCCTCAGAAAGAGCTCCTTGCCGGTCCTTTTAAGTTTTCTTTTACCACGATCCCTTCCCATAGTGCCGCTTATTGTTTTTAAGGAGGGAAGGAAAATGGGATGAGGTATTGTATGCTGATGTTCTTTACATTAAGATAGCATCCTCAGTGGCAAAAGAAGTGTGGAATCAATTTGGCCCCAACTGATCCTCTAGCATTGGCATTAGAAAAGGACAGGTGAGAGAGAGATAAAGGGAAAATGTTAAATCGGTGTTGTTCGGCATGTAGTATTGGGCAGAGATGTTTGAAGTTGACTCAGAACGAGCAGGAAGAGGATGTAGAGATGTTGGTGGCTCCAGGGTTGAGGCAAAGACCTCAGAATCATGGGCTTGAGCCCTCCAGGGCAGAGGGATTGGACGATGAGTCCAAGAGAGGTGTTGTAGGAACGCCAGTGGTGGAGAGAACTCGCAGCCGGCAGGGAACTGTATTGCGAGCCCCACTGAGACAAGCAGTTGGGAATAATGGTCCAGTTGTGGTGAAAGTGCCTTTTTTGATCACAGATTTAAATAACTGGAAGATAGATGTCGGTAGTTATAGAGATGACTTGGATCAGGTAGCTAGTGCTTTTGAAATGATGATTAAAACTCAGGATCCAGATTGGAAGGATATTGAAGCTATCATGCAAGTATTGTTTGAGATATGGCTTGAGTGATTTACAGAAACAGGGATCAGCAGAAAGAAAAAGGGAATGCTAGATTGATTGCCATGCTAGAAGGAACCAATGGTTCTAGAGGAGGACTTAGGGGTGGATTCAGAGGTGGATACTGAGGAAGAGGATGTGGCAGAGGACTGCCAAAGTCCTCAGTGGGGGAGACTCAGTGTGCTTATTGTAAGAAGGAGTGGCACTGGAGATGAGAGTGCCCATTGTTGCAGATTCGGGGAATCAGAGACTCCTGTGTTAGCCATAGAAGCTAGGGATTGAAGGGGACCGGAGGAATCTCCCCCAGCAGAGCCTCTGGTTAAAATTAAGCTGGGGGAAGATGAAACTGAGATAGAATGTCTAGTCGATACAGGGGCAACCTATTCCATTTTAAATACAAAGGAACATGAATTAGGATATGATACCGTAAGAGTTATTGGTGTGATGGGAAAACCAGAGACATGACCTTTCTTTAAACCTTTGAAATTGGAAAACAATGGGTAACTCATCAGTTTTTGTATTTACCAGGTGCACCAAAACCTTTAATAGGCCAAGATTTATTAGAAAAACTAGAAGTTGAAATAAAGTTTAAAAATGGGGAAGTAGAAGCATTGATGCCCTAATCTAAATTTGTCCAAACTTCAATACTATTATTGCAGGAAATTGAGCAGACAGAAAGGAAAATTCCGACTGAGATTGAGGACGCAGTGATCCCTATTTCCTAGGCAGGAGAAATACCAGGAAAATCAAAGAGGGCTGAACCCGTAAGGATAGACCTTTAAACCAGGATCAGCACCGGTAAGATTGAAATAGCATCCCTTAAAGTTAGAAGCCAAACTTGGGTTAGTACCTATTATACAAAAGTTTTTAAAATATGGGTTGTTGAAAGAATGGGAATTTAAGTATAATACTCTGATCCTACCTGTTAAGAAAGCTGATGGGAAATCTTATAGGTTAGTCCAGGATCTGAGAGCAGTGAATCAAATTGTCCAGGATATTCACCCTGTTGTAGCAAGCCCGAACACACTATTGACTGCTCTCACCAAAGAACAGGGATAGTTTACAGTTTTAGATTCAAAAGATGCCTTTTTCTGCATCCCACTTGATTATGAAAGTCAGGAATTATTCACTTTTGAGTGGGAAAACTCTGAGACAGGAAGGAAGACTCAGTACACTTGGACAGTATTACTGCAAGTATTTAAAAATAGTCTGCAATCTTCAGAAATCAACTAGGGAGAGAATTAGAACTATGAAGACAAGACAATAAAAATGGGATAATGCTACAGTATGTTGACAATATGCTGCTAGCTGGAAATTCCCAGGAAGAATGCTTGGAACTGACAATTAGTTTATTAAATTTCATTGGACTCTGGTTATTGAGTGTTGAAGGAGAAAGCTCAAATTGCACAAGAAACTGTAACATACATGGTTTTTTAAATTCTGAAGGGACAGAGACAGTTAAGCAATGAGAGGAAAGAAGCCCAAACATCTATGAACTGAGAACCTTTCTAGGAATGGTGGGATGGTGCCACTTGTGTCTTGCAAATTATGAACTGATGGTGAAACCCTTGTACGAGTTACTGAAATCATTGAAAGGTCCCCTTCAATGGACAGATGAAAGTCGGAATGCACACAATCAACTTAAAAGGGCCTTGATGAAAGCCCCGGCTTTAGGGCTGCCTGATTTAGAAAAGCCTTTTGAACTGTTCACCTATGAAAGGCAGGCTGTAGCCCTTGGTGTTTTGACCCAACACTTGGGAGAATATAAATGAGCAGTGGCATATTTTTCCAAGAAATTGGATCCAGTAAGTCAGGGATAGCCTGGATATTTAAGAGCAGTGGCTGCAACAGTATTGTTAATACAAGAGGCTCGGAAGCTCACCATGGGACAGAAGATAACTGTTTATGTTTCACACATGGTACCAGAAGGGTGGACATTGGTTATCTCCTAGTAGAATACTAAAATATAAAGTGGTACTAATAGAACCAGATGATGTGACCCTAAAGACTACTGCCATGGTTAACCCTGCCATGTTCCTCTCAGCTCGACAAGAAGGCGGCAAACCTGAACATGACTGCTTGTAGACTATTGAGGAACTTTATTCAAGCAGGCCTGACTTGAAGGATGTTCCCTTGCAGAATCCGGATTGGGAACTGTACACAGATGGCAGTAGTTTTATGAAAGAAGGAAAGCGGGTATCAGGATATGCAGTTACCACTGCTGACACGGTAGTAGAAGCACAAGTAGTGCCCACCAGAACATTGGCCCAAAAGGCTGAACTGATTGCTCTTACTCGAGCTTTGCAGTTAAGTAAAGACAAATGTGTAAACATTTGGACTGATTCAAAATATGCCTTCAGAGCAGTGTATGTGCATGTATTTGGAAAGAAAGAGGACTACTGTCTGCACAAGGGATGGAGACAAAGCATAAAGAAGAAATTTTGAGTTTACTTGTGAGTATACAAGTCCCTGTTGCTGTAGCTATTACGCATTGTAAAGCTGACCAGTCGGGACGAACCACTCAAGAAAGAGGAAATAACCTAGCTGATCTGGCTGCAAAGCGGGCTACAAAAAAAAAGCATAGAGAAGGGAGTACTAGCTATAGTGCCAGAGAAAATAATTTCTCTCCAGAAAAACCCTATTTATGATAAGCAAGATTTAAAAATAATTGAGACTTTAAAAGCAGAAAAATGGGAAAATGAATGGGCAGTTACACCTTTAGGTATAGTAGTGATACCCTATTCCCTTATGAATAGTCTAGTGAAGGAAGAACACAATGCTGTACATTGGGGAAGAGAAAATTTGCTAAAGCATTTGCAGAAGTCAGTTATTAGCAAGAACATGGTAGAAACGATTAGATCAGTCACAGAAAGATGTGAAATATGTTGTAGAAACAATCCAAAACCACAGTGTCACTCCAGTCTTTAAAAAGGGCAAGAAGGAAGACCCGGGAAACTACAGGCCGGTCAGCCTCACCTCCATCCCTGGAAAGATGATGGAATGGCTCATTCTGGGCATCATCTCAAAGCATATGGAGGAAAAGAAAGTTATCCAAAGTAGTCAACATGGATTCACCAAGGGGAAGTCATGTCTGACTAACCTGATAGCCTTCTACGATGGCATGACTGGATGGATAGATGAGGGGAGGGCGGTGGATGTTGTCTACCTTGACTTCACCAAGGCTTTTGACACCGTCTCCCACAGCATCCTCATAGGTAAGCTTAGGAAGTGTGGGTTAGATGAATGGGCAGTGAGGTGGATTGAAAACTGGCTGAAAGACAGAGCTCAGAGGGTTATTATTAGGGGCACAGAATCTAGTTGGAGGTCTGTAACAAGTGGTGTTCCCCAGGGGTCAGTACTGGGTCCAGTCCTCTTCAATATATTAATCAATGACCTGGATGAAGGGATGGAGTGTACCCTCAGCAAGTTTGCTGATGACACAAAACTGGGAGGGATGACTGACATGCAGAAGGGCTGTGCTGCCATCCAGCAAGACCTGGACAGGCTGGAGAGTTGGGCAGAGAGAAACATAATGAAATTCAACAAGTGTAGGGTGCTGCACCTGGGGAGGAATAACCCCGTACACCAGTACAGGTTGGGGGCCAACCTGCTGGAAAGCAGCTCTGCAGAGAGGGTCCCAAGTCCCTCAGCGTTTCCTCATAAGAGAGATGCTCCAGGCCCCTAATCATCTTTGTAGCCCTTTGCTGTACCCTCTCCAGCAGTTCCCTGTCTTTCTTGAACTGGGGAGCCCAGAACTGGACACAGTACTCCAGATGGGGCCTCACCAGGGCAGAGTAGAGGGGGAGGATAACCTCTCTCGACCTGCTGGCCACACTCTTTTTAATGCACCCCAGGAGACCATTGGCCTTCTTGGCTGCAAGTCCTTCAGTTTAAAGCCTGCTTCACCAAGTTGGCCAGCCTGCTGCCTAAGATTCCCTTGCCTCTTCTAGACAGGTAGATCACATCCTTCTCTAACAAGCCATATTCATGAATGAATGTCCCATTGTAATAAAAGCTAAAATCTTCATGATGGCACCAGCCACATAGCCAGGAGTTGATATGCATTTTTTGCCATTTCTGGCTGCTCCCTTTCCTCTAACTGGTAAAATGGAGGAAAAGATGACTTGGGCATCAATATTTCTCACTTGCGCCCCCAGAGCTTTATAGTCTTCCTGAATTCTGTCCAAGTTCAGGCTTGCAGTGTCATTCATGCCCACATGAAAGAGTAACAGTGCATAGTGGTCTGTATTCTTGACAAGTTGTGGCACCCTTTCAGCAACATCTGGAACCTTAGCTCCCAGGAGGCAGCATACCTCATGTGACTCCCTGTCAGGATGGCAGATGGGTGTCTCAGTGCCCTTTAACAGGGAGTCACCCACTACTAGCACTCATCATTGTTTTTTCCATGTCTACTGTGTGCTGCCAGTGCAGGTCCTCCTGGCAGACCTTGCTCCTGGTTGTCTATAGCTGTTAAAGCTTCATATCTGTTTTTTGGTTGTGATGCCGGAGGGTGGGGGCTGAAGCATAGTCCTGCTTTTGTGGGTCACCAGGGTCCAAGGTGTCCATTCTCAGTGGTATCCACTGCAGGAACATGGCTATGAAACGACCTATCTATCTCTGTCTCAGCTCCTCTGATACTACGCAACTTTTTAATCCTTTCATGCAACTCAGCCACCCAATGTAACAGGTCATTGACCTGTACACACTTTGTGCAAGTACTTACCTTACTGCTGGGAGGAGAAGAAGAAGAGTCTGGGCACTCACTGCAACTTACCACCTGTACTGAAGTCTCCCTCCTTACCAGTTCTGTCTGGGTGGATGCATCACATGTCCTAGGGGCTTTTTCTGTAGGAGCACTGGTTTTAGCTCTAAGGCAAGTGCCCACCATTTTGGCAGACCTTGAGCACTTCCCTGGGCTGTGGACCAACAAGCAGGGTGCAGCACCCTTCCTGTGCACCCTTCCTGTGCAAACTGTTGTGCAAACTGCCACGCCACTCCCTGACTGATGCACCACACCCTGTTTGCCCACCCTGCTTGCAGCACTAGCCTTCCCTGGAGCCATTTAAATCTCCTGTAGTTGCTTCTGGCAACACCTTCTTTGCCAGATCAGCCTCGCTCACAAGAGCTTCCAGCTCCTGGTGGGGCTCTCTGTACTTCCTCAGGTTTCCCTGGCTCCGGGAACCTCCCTGCCTACTTTGATCTATCGCCCAGCGGCGCAACTTACTCTGTCTGCCGCTTCGTTCCTCGCTGACTGAGTGCTACTTTTGGTTTTGCCCCATTTAAATCTCCCATGGTTGCTTATGACAACGCCCCCTTTGCCACATCAGCCTTGCTCAGGAGAGCTGCCAGCTCCTGGAAGGGCTCTCTGCTCTTCCTCGGGTTTCCCTGGCTCCAGGAACGCTCTGTCCACCTCGATCTAGCACCCAGATGTGGACCTTACCATGTCTACTGCTGCGTTCCTTGCTGTTTTGGGTCACCTGTCCTGTCTGCTCCTCCCCACAGGTGTGACCCCTCTACGCTCTTCCGCTTCCGACCCTCCAACAAATAACAAAGTTAGCTGACCTTGGTTGTTATAGAAATAAGTATAAGCAGGAGCCTCTTCGCATACCATTCCATGGTATTCACTGTAAACATCAGGCCTTATCACTCTGGTAGCAGACACTGTCTGAAGAATATGTCATAAATTTCAGTAAAATTACAGAAAAGGAAACTGGTTCTATTTTGCCTCAAACCAGAACAGTGAAGAATATGAGTAAATGGGCTGCAATCTAATTTCTGCATATTGATTATCCAGCAAGACTTTTTGTACACAGATAACATTTCCCAACTGCTACCAATCAACAGATTCCAAACCCAAAACTTCTCGCACTTTGAAGACAAAGTGTTGAGGTTTTGAGTACAAATATCTTCCACAAGGACTCATCATTTTTGCTAGCAGAATATCCTGATAGCATGGAGGAGGTACAACTCTAGAACATGAGTCACTCATTAGTATGCAAAACATGTTATGCAAAAATATAGTTGCATTTACTCCTCGTGAGCTCAGTTAATATTCTGGTAAATAGTCATTTGGTCAGGACATCTTCCTCAGTTGCAGGTCCACTGTTACTTTAGACTACTGTAAGCGAAGATCAAGTGGATGATCCAAGTGGTGAGTGGCATTCCTCAGGGGTAAGTACTGGAACCAGTGCTGTTTAACATCTTTGTTGGCAAAATGGACAGTGGGATTTAGTGCACCCTCAGCAAATTTGCTGACGACACCAAGCTGTGTGGTGCAGTCAACATGCTGGAGGGAAGGGATGCCACCCAGAGGGACCTGGACAGGCTTGAGAAGTGGGCCCATGCCAACCTCATGAAGTTCAGCCAGGCCAAGTGCAAGGTCCTGCACCTGAGTCGGGGCAATCCCAAGCACAAATACAGGCTGGGTGGAGAATGGCTGGAGAGCAGCCCTGAGGAGAAGGACTTTGGGGGGTGTTGATGGATGAGAAGCTCAACATGAGCCGGCAATGCATGCTTGCAGCCCAGAAAGCCAAACGTATCCTGGGCTGCATCAAAAGAAATCTGGTCAGCAGGTCGAGGGAGGTGATTCTGCCTCTCTACTCTGTGCTCGTGAGACCCCACCTGGAGTACTGTGTCCAGCTTCAGAGTCTTCAACATAGGAAGGACATGGACCTGTTGGAATGGGTCTAGAGGAGGGCCATAAAGATGATTAGAGGGCTGGAGCACCTCTCCTATGAGAACAGGCTGAGAGAGTTGTGTCTGTTCAGCCTGGAGAAGAGAAGGCTCCAGGGAGACCTTATAACAGCCTTCCGGTACCTAAAGGGAGCCTACAGGAGCAATAGGGATGGACTCTTTATGAGGAAGTGTAGTGACAGGACAAGGGGTAACAGTTTTAAATTGGAAGAGAGGAGATTTAGATTAGATACTAGAAAGAAATTCTTTACTGTGAGGGTGATGAGACACAGGAACAGGTTGCCCAGAGAAGTTGTGGAGGCCCCTTCCCTGGAAGTGTTCATGATCAAGCTGGATGGGGCTTTGAGCAACCTGGTCTGGTGGGAGGTGTCCCTGCCCATGGCAGGGGAGTTGGAACTAGATGATCTTTAAGGTCCCTTCCAACTTAAATCATTCTATGATGATCACTTCTGAAAGGAACAGTCCATGCCTTTTCCATGCCCTCAATTTGACTTTCTCACCCATTCCACGTGCTAGGAATCGTTCGTGCAACTGCATAATACGTGAACTGCACACTCGTAAGTGCATAATAAGCTAGACCAAGGAACCACTCCTGCTATGCTTTAGATGTATGTGCATGTGTGGCTGGGTTGGTCTTCACTTAGATCCCTTTGAATGCTCAATGGAAGAAGCAGAAACGTATATATGGAGTTATCACAATCACTTTTTTTAATCCTCTTGTTTCATAGAATCATAGAATCATAGAATGGTTAGAGTTGGAAGGGCCACACTTCTTTTGATGCAGCCCAGGATGCAGTTGGCTTTCTGGGCTGCCGGTGTGCACTGCCGGCTCATGCTGAGCCTCTCATCCACGAGCCCTCCCAAGCCCTTCTCCTCAGGGCTGCTCTCCAGCCATTCTCTGCTCAACCTATATTTGTGCCTGGGATTACCATGTCCCAGGGGTGGGACCCTGTACTTGGCTTGGTTGAACTTCACGCGATTAAAGTTTCAGTCATGACATTGCAACCCCAAGCTCTCATGTCTTCAAAACACTGCATTTTAAATCATATAATTTTTATTTTAATTTAAACAATTTCATTGATCCAATTTAAAGCACATTTGCACAAACTCTTGCACTAGCACAACTGCTGGAGTGAAATGCTGAGGAGAGTATAGGCATCTCTTTAACTAGCTTTATCACTAAAGAAATATAATGTGGATCAGCATGCTAAATCATCTCAGTGATTGGAAAAGTTACCCAGTTTCTATCTGCACTTTGAAAAATGCGTATTAGCACTGAAAGTCCTTATTCAACATTTTAGACAATAGTGCTATGCTAAATGACAGGAACTTAGGGTTACTCCACAGAGTAACTGTACTATTTATGTGCATACAGATAAATCTTGTCACCAAACAATAGATTCCCTGCCATTTCACTCCACATTAAATGATTAGTAATTCTTGGGTGGTCTCTCTCAATGATGTAAGCTTGCTCTGTATTTTTGTTTGGGTTTTTGTTTGTCTGTTATGCTGCTTACTCTTGCAAAATGTCAAAGGAAACTTCAGCAATCCAGCTTTATAGGCAGCAGGTGGAAAAGAGTAATATTACTGCTTCTCTGAAATAGTAAGGCAACTCCTGGCTGCTGTTGCGGTCAAAAATCCTGTCTCAGCCTAAGGAACCACAGTTTTAAGTCTGACCTGGCAACCCATCTTTGATTCCATTTCAGAAGTATTTCAAAATTCATTTTATAGTTTTGTACTATGGAGCTTCTTGGCTTCTTCTGTACTCTGTTGCTTGAAAAATAGACATTTATTGCAGTATGAATTTTTTTACAGATGCTCTTTGGATTTTGCGCACTACAAATCCTAACCTTAAATAAGAATGTGAATTGGCAGATTTCTCAAAAGTGAGGTTGGAAATCTGATCATTTATCTCTTGTTTTGATGCCATTGAGCAGAAATTGAAAAATAAGATTTCCATTGTTTGTAAATTGGATGGCTAGAATTGCAAGATAAGTATTTCTTTTCAGTCTTTTATGTACTCTATTGTTTACAAAGTTTTGGAACATTTCTCTGCCTTAATTCAGATTTGGCTGTTCATGTTAACTTATTTCCCTGAGTAAACTGAGACTAAGTTGCTGAAAGCTGAACAGACATAAGGAAAGAGGAGTATTTACTTCAATGCCATACAATAAGCCTAAAAATAATTGGTAAGTAGGGAACCTCCTTTCTGATTAAGACTGAGTTCTTGCACTGCGCTGAATAAGGGGTGTGTGTGTCAGTCTAATTATTCATTTCATGTTGCAGTCTTCTCTTAAGTGACTGTATTTTTTCCAACTTCTAAATTTCTAAGAAAGTAGTACTTTATGTGTACTTGAAAACCAGAACATTATTTTTCTTACCATTCAAAAATTATATGACTGTAGAACAAACAAAAAAGAATGAGATTAGCTAGACTGAAAAACATGAAACCAAATTATCTAGCTGCTGTTAGTCAGGCTGCTTATTCAGCAATACACATGACTGGAGACACAGTGTCCACCTTGATGCACTACTCTTGGTAACAATTCCTCATCCTATCACCAGAATCCCTCCTGAAGCAACCAACTGCATTGTGCCTTACTCCACTCCAGTATATCCTTCATTATCAGGAATAGAGTAAAACTCTTAGTCCTTTAGTTGCACTGTATCACTCCCTCCCAGGTTTACTCTACTGGTTACTCCCTCCCGTCATACTTAGTTTACAAAAATTGTTTGTTCACATCTGCCCTCCATACATAGTTACGATGGTTCATTGCAAAAAATATTTTCTAACTGACCCATCCAGTCAGTCAGAGATAGCAAGTAGATTGAGAGAAGAATACACCATTGCTGGAAAAGAGTCTTTCAGATGATTATGGCCTTTCTCTGTCAAAATCTCCCTTAAATTGTTAGTTCCTGATCAAGGTAATTCTTTCATGCGTATTTATTTTACTGTTCCTGAGATTATCCAGGAATTATCATCTAACTTAAACCAGATATTTGGTTTTAGCTGCTCAGCAGTGTCATGTGCAAAGAAGCAAAGCGAATGTATATAGGTGTTATCAGTTGATGATGGGAGAAGACACTCAGTCATCAGGAGAGACATTCAGGAGGCAACAGAACAGCTGTGGAATCATCACAAAATTTTTATCTATGCCTGTTGAGTTGTCTTCAGAGTGCTGTTTTTACCAAGTACCATTCACACATAGATATCTTGGTGGCTATCAGGGTTGTGTCTGTATATTGGATGCCACATATCCTTCTGATAAAGACCTCTTTCTGAAGATCCACTGAAATCAATAGCAAGAGTTCTCTGTACTTGAATAGGGCAATGACTTCACTGAAAATATTTAATAAATTTCTCTCTAGAAGGAAAATATTGTATTACAACAGTCATCTTTGAGGTAATGACAATTGTAGAGTTCCTAGATGGCGGCAATCTCCTAGCCTGATTTGCACTCAGTTGATCCCTTATCAACTATTTAATTTAAGCACAAAGTTGCTGGTTTGAATGAACCTTCCTTCCCTTTTTCTAAGGAGACACGGCAGATATTTTATATAGCCACTTTTTTGTTTTCTTATTCATGGCAACTGACCAGATGTCCAGTAACTTGTGGAATTTGTGTGTATTCTGTAGTTGTGGGAAAAGCGTTCAGGTTTTTAGACAGATTATTTGTTTCCTGAGCTAAATTTAGTGGCATAGCATTACAGGGTGCTTTATTTTCTAAATATGTCTTGCAGTCCTTTGCTGTTGTTATGAGGTTTTTCTTTTTACCCTTTCTGAGCTGAATAGATTACATAAATAAAAGGAATGCTAAGCGAAATTCACCTAAACTTAAAAAAGAAATATCCAAACCTTCATAGCTAATCATGACAGTCACGGAGACTTTTGAGAAGCACATAGAATTCTTTTCTTTCAGTTGTTCTGGAAAACGCATACAGCATGAATTTCGATCATTTTT
Source organism: Calidris pygmaea (assembly GCA_003697955.1). Taxonomy (NCBI): domain Eukaryota; kingdom Metazoa; phylum Chordata; class Aves; order Charadriiformes; family Scolopacidae; genus Calidris; species Calidris pygmaea. Next base: position 11,896 of record QJSC01027841.1, read on the forward strand.
ACTTTTATCTTCCTTGGATGATGAACTAACACTATGAAACAGTGAAAGATATAACTTTAGTTGTTTTGTGAGTCATAATCATGCCACAATGTTATTTATTGATCTATTTATTTAATTAAAAACAATTTCAGAGCCTGACCCCAGGATGTTCAAAGAGCTTTTAACTCTAATTCATATCTCAAGGAAAGGAGAAAAGGGCAAGGAGAGAACAAGCTTTGTGAAATAAAGAATCTAAACTAAGTGGGTAAAAGTAAGAAAGAGAGAAAAGATTGAGGGAGTTTTTGATAGCACCATGGTATCTCAAATAATTCAATGTGCGTCTACTGCAAACTTCAGATAACATCCTGACTACACTGAAGTTGAAAGGAACATTGCCCTTAAATTTCAGTCAAGTATCAAGATTATATTATTAGCTGTTTGGTACAGGTTGTAGAGCTTTCTGGTAGCCCTTCTTTTATCTATGTGTGGTCATCAATCAAAATGCATCTTCCTCTGCTTCATACCAGACTTACCTTCTTGAATAAATGCATGAGAGTATTATATTTTGGAAGTTCATGCCCATAGCTGGTAGTTCTGTCTGTTGTTATTATTAGAATGCTACTGAGCAGTAGTCCTGTGGCTTTCCTAGGATTAGGTTTTAATGAGTGAAAATAAAAAATAGGTCTATCTTTTCTGTACAACACTTGGACATCCTAGTGTTTCTCACAGTATGGGAAATTTAAAATAATAGGAAAAAAAACGATAACTAAGATAATAACTATTCCTTAATTATGTTGAGAGAGTATCTTTTCTGTCAAGTGTTACGCATATATGCTGGCATAGAATGCAACAGCAGAGTTAGCATGATTATCATTAGCAATTCAATAGTACTTTCTAGATTTACTTAGTTTTTCTGACTTCGCTTATAATTCCTTATCTGAAACTGTGTTGTCAGTGCTTGGTGCTCCAGCATGTTGCCTGAGAAGGTAACAAAAAATTTGAATTATTTTCATCAGTTAGCAGGCCTGCTGAAAAGATTTAGACATGCAAACCAGCACTTTTGGTCCTTCATCCACCTGTATTTGGTCTTATAAACTAGTCATGGCCTTTGGGAAATGGCATGGTGTTCCCCAATCACTTTTTATGGGTTGTGTATCTGACCTGTAAAATCAACATCACAGCTAATATCAGCTGTCTTGCACAGCATAGCAAATGCTGTGTGTTTGGGTGAGCTTACTTGTGCTGTGTGGCTTGGGAAAAGGGGCAGATAACAGGTAGTGTCCAAGTGGTGGCATGTAATAACTCATATATGTATTTCCATAGAGTCATTAGATAGGGAGCACAAGTAAGAATATACAACAACTTAAATTTCTAGTTGAACTTTAATGGACGGTTTAGAAAAGCAGAACAATTTCTTCTACTTTTTCTCTTTGAAGATGAAGAGACACATGTTCTTAGTCTGAACCAGCTATACTTAAGGCAAAGTTACATTAAACAGGAGAGGTGAAATCAGCGAGACAGAATATGCTGGGTTACCTTTTGTCTGAGACACTCCTCAAACTTTTATGTGTAGTACATTTTAAAATATTAATATGTTTTTTATTCTTTCAATTCTTATTCTTAAAGCAGGCAAATTTTCAGACAGACTGAACATGTGAAAAAATGTCATTATAAAGTTTTGGTGGTAAGCTGTAGTATAAGAAATGGAATCCCACTCTTTGATATGAGGATACTAAACACATTCAGACTACAAAGTAAATTCAGTCACCAGAAGTATTGCTACCTCCAAATATAGTTTATTCATCTTCTTACACAACAACTTTCTATGTATTACAACTAATCAAACACAAAATAGAAATAGATTTATGAGATGTCTTAAAACCAAATTAATACAATCTTAATGACTGCTGATCTACTGATACTTCACAGTATTCTCCCTAATAATATTTAACTCTTCTAAGGTCTAGAGACTGCCCATGATGTTATTTTCACAGCCTAGTCTTGGCTTCCTGATGCGGATTTGAAGAAACAGGGAACTGTTTCCAGTGATCATATATGTGAAAATCTTAAGGATTTTTCTGTTATGTAGAGCAACTTCTGGACTATTTTGTAGAGCTTTCCTTCAGATTTGGTATGTTACAGAGAACCTGCAATGCCATGTCTTTGCAAGCTTCTGACACCATTTGGGCCTGTAAAGGGATGCCACAGTAGTGCTGGGGTAATCAATATCCTCTTATCTTTACCTTCATCTTCCTTTGTGCAACCAGTAAGAATGCGTCTGTGCAGATATCTTCATGTGTGCATAGTTTTTATGGACTAAGAATAATCTGTGGCTCTGTTGTGTTGCATTGTGCAGGGTTTCCCTTGCTGTTCTAACAAAATATCTTATTTTAGACCTATAACATTCCTTTTATTACTTTTTAGGTAGCCAATTATACCAAACAGTCTATTAAACAGGGCTTTCAAAAGTGAATTAATTAATCTTCCAGCACAACTTCATGTTGTAGCTTTAGTTCACAGTATGTCCCAAGTGCTTGGCAATAGAGCCTTACTGCAGGTGTTCTACAATAAAATGCAACTGTTACTATGTGCTGAGAAATAGCCCACATATGTACTTAAGCATTGGCTGTTTTTCTTGAAATACAATATAAATCAACAAAGATATGAGAATGAGAACAAGAACAACTTTGTTTTGAGTGATATTGAGACTCACTGATCCCATTCTGAAAGAACATTAAAGTTTAGAAACTCCATGGCTTCCCACACCAAAAACGCTCTTACTTTTTTAATAACTTTTGATGGCATACATCTTACCATGTTTTATATTATTGTACCAAAACCCTGAAGTTAAATAAGGGCAGGTTGCAGGAATAAATATTTTAAAAATTAGAAAATGTCCAATTTAAGGTTGATTGTGCGGAATGAATCTGATAATCTTTTGCATTATGGTACAGTTCTTAATTTTGTGACTTCGAAATATTTTTTCTCCCACAAGACCTTTTCCTAAATCATATTGTCCATGGAAATAAATAATTATTTTTTTTTTAGTGAAGAATATGTATAGTATTATTACCTCACTGAATGCAAAATTTGGAAGATGTGTTATGCAGGGGACAAAGGACTTCAGGAAGAGAAGAGTGGTAAAGGATGTGACAACTACATTATGAATTGGATTATATCTTTGCCTTTGCTGGAGAGTCTCGGTGTAGTGCATTGTAAGCTCTGAATTTCATAGCGGATGACTACTACTTTATATGTATGTATTATTACAATAACATATATAATTAAATAAACACTCATGGGGCTTACTAGCAGGAGGCTAAATTAAAGCAATATGTGCAACATTGTCTGGCATTCCTAACTATTTTTTATAAATAGACACTTACCTGGATAAATTCCATGATGTACTGAGAACTGCTTAGACATAAAATCTCGCGCATGGAGAGAAAATAGATGTTATAGTTAAAATAAAAAAACTAAGTCTGAAATAGATTCACTAAATATTTATTAAGGTAGGAAAGCAAAAGCAGCGCTGGGCGGCCGGGGAGTCGCAGCTCCACCAAGGGATCATCTTTCTTTTGTTGCTCATTAAAGGCTTTATTAATGTTCTGCCCCCGGGGTACAGAGTCTCTAATCCCCTGGATGATCATATCCCGGAGGTCAACCATGTTATTTCTATGTGCGGGATCCTGGTTATTCCAGTTAGGCCGCTGCAGGGGCCATTTATTATCTCCATTGGGACCAATCTGATGCCTCTGATCCCAGTATCTCATGCCTGCAGTTCTGATCATTCCTCGTTCTTCGTTTGTAAACAAGATTTTTAAGATAGACTCCATCTCGTCCCAAGTATAAATGTTAGGCCTGAGGAATTGATCAAAACGTTCTGCTACCCCTAATGGGTCCTCTAACAGGTGTCCCATTTCTTTCTTAAACTCCCTCACGTCCCCGGAGCTGAGAGGTACAGATACAAATCCAACTCCGGGTTGCGGTCCCCCCATAGCCGTTTCCCTTAACGGATACAATTGATTTTTCTCCCTCCTTTCTCTGGTTTGACTTCTAGTTNTCTGATGCCTCTGATCCCAGTATCTCATGCCCGCTGTTCTGATCATTCCTCGTTCTTCGTTTGTAAACAAGATTTTTAAGATAGACTCCATCTCGTCCCAAGTATAAATGTTAGGCCCGAGGAATTGATCAAAACGTTCTGCTACCCCTAATGGGTCCTCTAACAGGTGTCCCATTTCTTTCTTAAACTCCCTCACGTCCCCGGAGCTGAGAGGTACAGATACAAATCCAGCTCCGGGTTGCGGTCCCCCCATAGCCGTTTCCCTTAACGGATACAATTGATTTTTCTCCCTCCTTTCTCTGGTTTGACTTCTAGTTATTCTTTGATTAGAAGGAGGAGCCTCTTCCTCAGGTTCTGAGGGGGCTGTTGGAGGGAGGTTTCGCTCAGGACCTTGCGTTGGCGGGGGAGGGGGGACATAGGGTGGGGGAGACGCTGGAGGTTCGTTTACATCCCACCTTTTCTTCTTATCATTTTTCTTTTCTTTTAATGGAAACAGATTAGCGGCCTGGGACGTGCCCAGGATCCACAAAAAAGCATATTCACTCTCCTCCTTATTAAATGGTCGTTTGTTGTTAACGTATATGTTTAATTGTTGGCATATCCAATCCTCTAAGGATCCATGAATTGGCCAATATAAAACTTTTCTTATCTGTTTTCCTCCCCATATTTCCATACAATAATGGATCATTTTTTCCTTAGATTTTCCTTTCCGACATGGGGAATTATCCCAATATTGAATCATCAATCCTAGTGGGCTGTCTTGGGGTATATCAGGGAGCCCACCCCCACCCCGTATCTCCTGCATGGAACTAGAAGTCTTACTTTTCTTCTGTCCCATCTTCCGAAAGTGCCTTCTTTCACTCAAAACTCACTCGCTTCCCTCCGTTCGTGGCCCACGTCCTCGCGGACAATGGGAACCGCACTATTAGGAGGTCCACACTCACTTCGTCC
>QJSC01027864.1:6205-49502 GCA_003697955.1 Calidris pygmaea
TTAAGGGGTGATCGTTCAAGTCGACGGCAAAGGGAACGCACCTGAGAGCAAAGGGGGGGGTTCAGTCTCCAGGGCTCAAGACTTCGCGGCTGAGAAACCACCCCCCAGCCCTATCTGTAGAGGGAGAGGTACAAAAAGCAGCCTAACACCCTGTAAGGAAAAAAAAAAAGGGGGGGGGGGATGAAAACAGATAAATCAGACAATCTGGGGTGAATTGAGACAATAAACATCATATTTTCCCAAACACTGATCCCCTACAAGCACGGCTCAGGTCTCCCACCTCCTGCAACCCCGTTGTCTCTCCCCATCCGGGTATTTTCCCGGTGCCCCCCCCATGCCACGCTCACCACGGGTGCTCGTGCCCGGTCACCCGTGCATTCACGCCACAGGGGCAGCTGGCACGGCCTCGGCACGGCGGGCACCGGGGGGGTTTACTCTGTGATCACCGGCTCCGGTGACCTTCTGGGCCCGGCGCACAGCGGCCACCCCTTTGATTCCATTTCCCAAGGCCAAATCCCAGCTCGGAGCTAATGATGGGAAGGAGGTGGAGGGCACTAAGTGGTTTCTGCAGGGCTGACCCAGAACAGCACGGGGGGGACTTAAAACACTGTAAGGAAAAAAAAAAAAAAAACAGAGCGGAGAAAAGCACCTCGTGATGAACACCATCATCCAGAGAAAGGGCTCGGGACGACCCAGGCTCCTGCCTTGAAATAAAGGAATAAAACAACTTTTGCCAACATGGCACGCGGGGAATCGCTGCAGCATCAATTAGCTTTAACGACCCCACCAGCGCCAGCAGAGGCCTGTCCTCACCCTGACTCCAGGGCCATGCTGTGAGCGGGTCAGTGACAGTGCCCCGAGGATGTCACACGGCTTACGTTTGGGATAAAAAGACTGAAAATGCCTCCGCTCCCCAGCAGCCTCCCTGCAAATCCCTGCTCCTACAGCAAACCCTGCCAGAGGGACAGCCCCGCGATGCTCCAGTCTCCGGCGAGTCACAAAAACCAGCTCTGGCTTGTGCTGGGCACAAACCGGGACCAGCGTCACCTCCCCGAGGGACCAGTGTCCCCAACTCACCAGGAAAGCGCAGTTGTCACAGTGACCTCAACCACCGGAGCAGAAGCTTGGCCCTGCAAAGACCTGCCAGATTTCTTCTCGTTATTTCCCAATCTTTCATGATTACCGCCCGCGCCAATGAGCCACCCCAGGTACGACACCCCCCTGTATGAGCCCTGGCAAGTGGCCACCGTGTGCTGGCACCCAGGAGCCACCCAGCTCACGGATTTAGCCTTTTTCTTCCCTCCCCCCCCCCCTCAGAATAAACCCCCTACCGAATTTACCGTTTCAAATGTTTTTATTGAAAGCCAAATCCTTGACTCCACGTTGTTAAGAAAAGTTAACAAAAGAGAATCACACACCAAGTTACTCGGACCGAGGGAAAACAAACGCAGAAGAAACCAAACCCACCAAACCTCACTTTGTTTTCTCTGAGCTGCTGGGAAGGAAGGAAGAGCTGGAGCAGCCTCTCAGCCTGTGAAAACTCACAGCGAGACCGCTCTTCCCCAAAATTCAGTGATTAAAACTAAGGAACAAATGAGTTTTATTTTATTTACAGACCAAACAAAGAAAATTTGGATTTGTAGAGGGTTTTTTTTTCTTAGGTCAATGAAATCCAAGTTTGAGAAACTGCATTTGAAGGCTTGGCTCTTCATCACCCCAAGCCATGGGAAGCGGGAGTGAGTCTCCAGGGAGCTGGGGGACAACCTAGTGTTCAAGAGACCAAGAGGCTGGAGCTGAAGGAGGTTGCCCTGGGCCTCGTGGCCACGCTCCACCTGCGCCTCATCTTCCCCAGGGCAGAGGGAAAAGCACCAGGCACTGGTTTTGCAATGTCACTTGAAGGTCAGACTGTAACTCCGGCCTCACCGCAGCATCAGAACCCACTTCTTCAGGGAAAACAACAGCCCGACCGAACAACAGCCCCAAACAGCTGGGTCAGAGACAGTCCCTTGTTGTATTTGCAATTAAAAATAAAAACTAAATAAACAAAATAACCCCCCTCCAAGAGCAGCACGAGCTGCGGGTCTCAATGACGGAGGATTTGCCATCAGGCTAAGAAAAAAAAAATAATTAAAAAAATGCATTTCTTGTGACATGGCACCGAGCTAAACACGAGCAGAGTCCCTGAACTGTTCCCACCGGGATCTTTGGTGCTCCCTTTCCACCGCTCTCACCTCTCCCAACGTCACCCAGGCCTTGTCGCCGCACGGTTGTCATGACACCGGAGCGCGCGATGGAGCGGGCTCCCAGGCCTTTCTTCCGGGTGAACGGGACTTCCGTTAAGTTTGACAACATTAGCAAGTAAGAGAATGATAATGCAGTTTCGTAACATCTCACAGTCAAGTTACAATTGGTTTGAAAACACGTCGTCCCCCAAAAATACATTCTCAGTAGTAAGGTCGTCGTGGATTGTTCTGTGGGGGAATAACAAGAGAAAATAAATCAAAATTGCTGTCTTGGCAGAACAACGAGCATCTGAGCTTAATTATCTGAAAAAGCCACTGAAACGTGACATTTCTGACAGTGAAACCTGAGGTCTCCCGTCAGCAGTGACAAATGCAGCTTTCGAGGTGCGCCGAACGCAACCGAGGCAAATGCAAACTTACATTTTTGCCACCAGGAAAAGTTATTCTAAATAAACTGTGGATCCACAGACAACCCATCCGCTTCCTCTACGTGCAGAGTTTATACTTTGTATGTACCGGATAAAATTAAAAACGGGGGGGGGTTTGTATTTAAAAAAAAAAATCACAGCCAGGAAAACTGTGCATCCGTGGATGTTTTGGCAGCGATAATTTGGGAAGGAGAAGTGAGAAGAGAATCAAAGAGAAACCTCTCACAGCGTTTGCTCTCCTGGCGAAGCGCTAGAAACGCTCCCAGCCCTCCAAGGGACACGGAGAAGCCTCGGTGGATTTGTCACCGTGTCCCCCTCTGCTTTCGGGAGCACTCACCAGCGGGTTTGGTCGGAAGCGGTAGGCGAGCATCATGCGTTTGCGGAACGCCTCGTACTCATCATCCTCCTTGGTCAGCTCGGCCGGACGATCGATGCCAAAGCCGGCGCCGTCCACAGCTGTGGTTCCCCTGTGTGGGAAGAAGGCACAAAGGCTGCGAGGTGAGGAGATGCGACACATCACCCTCCTCTTCCTCACAAATACCTGCCTCGGAGCTCAGGGAACGGGCACCGGTGGCACTGGGCATCCCTCGTCGAGACAGACAGCTAATACCCAGCAGCTTATTGAATTTGCCACATTTCTATATTGTCCTTCCAAACGAGTGAGGCCGGGTGGTGTTGGATGGAAGCAGTCGTGTCAACATAGATTTGCTTAACCTTTTACAGCGGGACCAGAAATACCGTCTTTGCTCTGGAGCCTCCCTGCTGCAGTGTCTGACCGGCTCAAACCGACCCCTGGCAACCAAACACGTTGATTTGCGCCGCACTGGTTGGGGGTAAAAGCACTAAAAACGAGCCTGTCTCCTGTTCCTCTGCTCCACAACAGTCCAGAAGCGGAAGCAATTCCCTTCCCTCTGCAGCAGCACCTTCTCCCCCGTTCGGAGAACATCGGAGACGGCCGAGCCCAAGCAAATCACAACCCTCGTTCAACCCTGCGATGGACAGGAACCGCCTTCCCGCCGCTGCCTGTAACTCTGGCTGCTCTGATCACAGCGATCTGTTATCACAGAACCTCTCTGAACCAATAAACACGTTGCCAGAGAGATCTTCTTGCGAAAGAGGAGCAGAAGTGCTCTCTAGAGACACTTTCTATCGCGTAGTAAACAAACAACTGATATTTCTAAAAGGATCTAACACTAAAAACCAACTCGGAGTATTTCCTATCCCCAATATTTGGGTTTGAAGTTCAGCATATGTTACCAACAGATGATCCACCTAAAGAGAGATGCTCATCTATTTTGGGAGAGAAGGCTCATAAAGCTTTATTATATACGAAGTGTGATCAAATCAGAAAACTTCTGTGCAAAAGGGGGAGGTCAAGAGAGTTGCACGATCCCTCCCAAAGCTCTGGCCTGGACTGAAACACCTCTGGGACACAGGTCTGGCAGCAGCAACGCTGGTGATGGCCCTTCACCCACACCAGGGACCCAACGGTGCTTCAGATGCAAAAGGCACGTTCTTTAATAAATTTGTGACATTAAAACATGTCTCAATCCTCATATGGCCTGGGAGAAGTGAGGTGCAGACCAGTATCTTCATTTTATAGATGGGGAAACTGGGGAGAAGGCACCTCTCGGAAGAACAGACTACACAGACAGGGATTAGAAACAAAATCCTCTTGGCTCAGGCTCATACCTCCTGCCTGAGTTAAAGGAACAACCCCAGACCTTGAGGGGGGAGGGAACCCCAAAGAAAATCAGAAACCCTTTTTCTCCTTTGCTGGGAGGATTCCATATTCTGTTTGAGTGATGAATTACAGCCACATTCACTGCAGCTGCTTCCAGGGGGCTGGGGCAGGAGCATCAATTACCAGCCCAAGAGGAAAGGACTAAATCAATAGCAGGAGGACTCTGCTTACTTGCTGACGGGGTTTTTAATCCCCTGCCCGTCCGAGCCGAGCCCCTCGCCTTCCTTCCAGCCCATCTTCATTAGCATTTGATAACCTATGTTTTCCACAGTCAGTTTGAACTCCTTGTATTCGGAATAATCTGGCTCGCGTCCTTCCTGCAGAGACACAAAAGGCAGCATGGGTTATTTTTTTTATAGGCACCTATTTTTGGGGGGTCAGAGGAAGGGAAAAGCAGCTTCAGCTACTCAGAGTTAGGATGGCTCTGGCAAACAATTAATAACTATCACCATTCCTTGGGATTCCAGCTCTACAACATGGAGAAGAAAATGGGTAAATGATAAAGCACTGCAGAGCCCTACAACATAATCTGCAAGAAGCAGGGAATGCTACAGCGAGATTAAGCTGAGAAATATTTAGCTCCTGAATTTAAAGTTGCTCACTGGATGCAGCCTCAGATACAGTTCTTATTTAAGCCAGGATCTCCAGGGAACGTCAGACCCCACGCTGGCTACACGAAAACACGATGAAGGACGTGCCAGCATGAAGAGGTTCTGCAGTTTAGGGAGAATTGGCAGGTATTGAAGTGCTTTGCATAAGCTTTTTGTAGGCTTCATATTCTTGCTTCACTGCAATCATCTGGATAAAAATTCAGATTTTCCTTGCAACCACTTACTCGAAACAGGAAGAGCAGACAGATGCTGGGCAGTGAGAGAGGCCCGTCTGGAAATTCAGCTAACCCCCAAATATCGCCCCAAAAGTCTGTTCTCTAATTTGTTTCTTTGCAAAGAGCAAAAAAACTAACCCCCTTGTTTCCTCCAGAAGTAACAGAGCCCCCAGGGGAAGGGCAGGGGAAGCCCAGGCTGCAAGGGAGCTAATGCAGTGAAAAATGGGCTCAGCATGCTCAAGATCTTTCCCTCCCTGCTACGGGACAAGTGTGACAATGCCACCGCCCTGGGAAGTCTCTGCTGTTTCACCTTCAGCGCCTTGAACGTCTCCATGAACTTCTCCAGCTCATCAGGCGGAAGAAAGTCTCCGATGAAGTGTTTCCCTCTGCCCATCTGGGTCAGCTGCTCGGCCCACTCTGCCCAAGACACAGAGGAGAGAAACCAGCAATAAGGCAGCATTCTTTGAGTTGAATTTCACAGAATCACAGAATCTTCTAGGTTGGAAGGGACCTTAAAGATCATCTTGTCCAACCGTCAACCTAACTNTATCTCCCAGCACTACATCAACCCGTCTTTTGAACACCTCCAGGGATGGTGCCTCAACCACCTCCCTGGGCAGCCCATTCCAAAGGCTGATAACCCTTTCAGTGAAAAATTTTTTCCTAATATCCAGCCTGATGTAACTTGAGGCCATTTCCTCTAGTCCTGTCGCCTGTGACTTGGGAGAAGAGACCAATCCCCACCTCTCTACACCCTCCTTTCAGGGAGTTGTAGAGAGCAATAAGATCTCCCCTCAGCCTCCTCTTCTCCAGGCTGAACACCCCCAGCTCCCTCAGCCTCTCCTCATAAGACTTGTGCTCCAGACCCCTCACCATCTTTGTTGCTCTTCTCTGGACCCGCTCAGAGGGTTTGTGAAGCATAAAGCCTCCCAGCAGCAGAGGGTTATTATCTCCACTCAAGAGGCAGGGAAATCACAGCACAGAGCGGTGAAAAACAATCCCCATCTCAGACATCTCCCTCTGGAGGCCTCTGTGCAACCACAGAGAGAGAGGTTTGGGGGGCAGCTCCCTCCGCACCTCGCGTCTTGTCCATCTCCATGCGGCGAAGCTGGTGCTCCCACGTCCCCAGCTCGCTGTCCACCTCTTCGTCGCTGTCGTAGCCGTGTTGGTGCTGCTGAATGGCCTTTTCCCACATCATCTGCATCTCCTGCATGGCCCGCTTGTGCTTCATGATCATATCGTACATCTGCTGCATCTGGGAGGGGGGGGTGAAAAGATCCGACAGGATGCTCAATAAAACAACCTACAGGAGCAGAGTCTGGCACGGGGTTCTGCAGCAGAGCCCGCACCCAAGAAGTACAGGTTATGACAACGACAAATCCCACCAGGCAGAGCTGCTGTTTGATCTCCTCCGCTCGTTTCTCACATCAAACAGGAGCATCACGCGCCGGTTCCTCCGCTAGAAGTACCTTGATAGTAACACTAAAGACTGCTGCCGTCTGAGCCGCCCCACACAGCTGAAACGTCACCCTCACGGCCTCACAAAAGCCAAATTCTGCTCTCCTTCCCCCCCCAAAATTTCAAGTATCCATTCACCTTCTCCCCGCTGCTGGGGCAATACATCACCAGCTGCAGATGTGACCCAACAGACCTTATAGATTTTGGGGTTTTAGTTTGGTAGGACAGCAATTGGCTGCCTTAATTCATATTCCCCCAAGCCCTCTAATATTTCTGCTGACTGCAGCACCACATGATTCTCAGGCATTCAGCACAAATCCTCCAGGTTTATTTGTGGGCCACTGGGAAAGTTCCTTTGCCCTCTCCACCTCCATATCCCCCTCGAACCCAGGCAGGGTGCAAGGCAATACGTTGGTAACCAAAGGAATTTGGAAATCATTTCAGGGCATTACCTCCTGCTGCTCCTTCAGCTGCTTCTTCTGGGCTTCGGAGAGCTCTGTCACACCCACCAAACCAACCGGTTTCCCTTTTTCATAACCAAGACCCTTGAGGTCCTGAACTGTAACAAGCACATGGTAAAAGATTTAAAAAAAAAAAAAATAATACCTGAGGCAGACGTTGAGACTGGCAAAACCAGGATGCCCACGTGAAGTTTTACACTTATTTCATGATCCCAAGCATTGAGAAACTTCAACTGAGTAACGACCACCCGGTAGGACTTCGGAACCACCTCCTTTGCCACCCAGCTGGAGGTATTCCCTCCCCCTGCTCCCCAGGACCTGCCCACGGACTCCCAAACCTTGCCTCACATCCTCAGAGGTCCCGCAGCATGGCAATCTGCCACACCAGGCTTCAAAAAAAAAAATCACTCCTCTTTCCGATTAATTCTCCCTGGTAAAGCTTCCTCATGAACCCCGGCCATTGCAAAGAACCACACTTCATTATTCAGCCCCCGAGTACGGGAGCCCGGCAGCGCATTGCCCAACCTGCGCATGTCAGGCTCCGCTGATTACTATGTAAACAGCTCCTTCATTCCAAACGAAAAGCAAATGACCACATTAGAATAAAGACACGAGCATTAACGCTTGCTTTTGGAAGTTGCCGTTCCCCGAGGAGACTTTAGTTTCTAATCTACAGGCTCAAGAGCGGCAGCGCCGGGGACGTCGCCACTGCTTTCAAAGAGGGGGCATTTTGAGTCTCTGCTTGACAATCCCATTGATGTATCCTCCTCCTCCTGCAGCATCCCCTTCAGGGAGCTTCTCCTTTGGAATGATTTTTTGCTGTTTTATCACATATTATAACATTATCAGGGCAGGGCACCTACCAATTTAAAACGACACTCTGAGTTCAAAGGGCGAGTTAAAGGAAAGAGGGGGGGGGGGGGGGGGAAAAGAGGAATCCTATTTGTAGTTGCTGCACCATGAAAGAAAGTAAGAGAAGCATCGCTGGGGCTGCAGAAAAAAAAATAGATTTAAATGGAGATTGCCTTGCAAACTTGGTTTGTATATAAATATATATGTAGCAGGGCTGGCAGCCTCCCTCTAAAGCACCTCCGAGCTAAGAACCCAACAGTTAAATATTTAAGGGATTAAAAGACGACACACAACCGCACTTGAAAGCGCGTTGCATTTTTCAACACAAGGAAAAGGATTTCTTCCTAATGACTGCAGAAACCGCCGTTTGAATGTAAGTCCTGGCTACGGTTAAATGATGCTTCATTAATTATTCATTATCTATTAATTATGAAGCCCGATAATAATAGGATCACTGTTCATGACACCCAATGTCTACGCAGCATGTTAATTAAGCCCCTGGGGTCGTCTTCTCCCTTCCTCTTACTCGGGGCAATTGATCCCTGCTCTGTCCCCCCCCCGCTTTCAGCCGAGAGGGGCCAGGATGGGAAAAGCAGCTTCTTGAGCTCCAACCTCCCGAGGAGGAGGAGGATAAACCCGGGCATCCACCCTCCCTCCCGCAGCTACAGCCCCTGCACACTCGCACCGGCGCCGGGAGGAAACTGCAGGAAGAATTATGTAAAACACCGCAAGAGGTTTTCCAAGAGAAGGGAAGGAAGAAGCAGCGTTATGCTGGGCTGGGTCCGAGGATATGCACTTTCAGCTCCCCCCAAAAAATAAGAACAAATTGAAAAAAAAAATCAACCTATTGATAAACAGCCCCACCTCCATCTCGGAGAGCACTCAGATTCGGAGACAGTTTTTCTGAACACACTATTCTGTGGAAAGAGGACTATCTGGCCCCAAATGTTACATGAGACCGGGGCACTCCAGCATCAGCCCCAGTCAAAGATTCACCTCCCGGCTCGGGGCATGGGAAAGCTCTCGCTGAATGCACCGAGGAAGACTCTCTGCCCTTCACAGAGGTCGGCAGCTCTTTGGCTCCGTTCTGAATTGCATAAACACGCCGGCGAAGAGCCAGGCACGGCTCCGGAGGCCCCGCGAGCTGGTGGCTTGCCAGCATATATAACCACCTTAAAGGAGAAAGGTGAGGCTGTGTAGCATCTTCTTTTCGTTCCCAGAAAGCAGATGCCACTGCTCCTCCCCGTCCTAAACCCCCCCCGTCTGGTTTGTCTGATGCTCTGCTCCCTCGCAGACTCTATGCTGAAAGTCACTGCAGAAACGTAGCTCTGGGGGATATTTTTGTAGGTTTGGCCCAAAGTAGCACGACAGAGGCAAAGTGGAGAGGAAAAAAAGGGAAGCTCCACCCCAAGTCCACATCTGAAGATAGAAAAGTCTACTCAGAAATAAGATGAGTCAATGTATTTGCATAAAAATAGATAAGATTTATAAGTTCCTTGCACTGGTCTAGCACCGGGCAAGCACCAAGCAGAAGATAAGGAGTTGTTTCTCAGCCGTGTTCAGCAGGCCTGGGAAAAATACATTTTATATATTTTTTTTTTTTTGCCTTGAATGACATCAGCTTTGCCTAGAGGGTTAATGGTGCAGTCTGTCTGCAGCATTGGCAGGAGACTACCTAAGGTTTATCCTTTTCCCACATGCCTGAAGAGGAGCTTGTTACAAGGGAAGCGAACGTCCTTTAAGGACAGAGGGAGAAACCCCAATATAGAAGTGCCTGGTTTTTTGGCTTTTTTTTTTTTTTTGCTTCCTAAGTCTGAAGATCTTAATTAAAACTAATCAGTCCCAAACCAATCTGTTATTAGGTATCAGAAAATTCTAATGACAGCCTGTAATTTCCCATTAGTCCACGGAGTTCACTAATCACAGTATCTCTGCTCTGTTTAGCTTCTCAGATATCCTAGCCCCTGCAGCAAAGTGTTTTGGTATCAATACATTTAAGAGGAGCCTTGTTTCTGCCCCAAAAAGGGCTACACTTTCTCCTCTCCATGATATTCATTTATTACTAAGAGTAGAGAGGAAAAAGAATTGGAACAGTCCTTCACTAAATCCCAACCAATTGCTAAGGATAAAGCACTAAGACATAGACACTTGGGTACCAAAGGACACCGTGCAACTCTGACCTTCCACAGGACCAGGGGTGGAATTTGGAATTCTCTTCACCTGTCAGGTTGAAGATGTTAATTCTAAGAAGGGATTAGTCCATCTGAAGCGATAAAGGAAAAAAAAAAAAAATCCTTCCCCCTGCAGAGCATTAACAGCGCATTAACGGTTGATTTGTTATGCCTGGCAAATTGTTTGCTGTCCTTTTCTTCTACTTGACACAAAGCCCCGCAGAAAGTGAGCGTGAACACCAGGAGCATGTCTCTGTCTAATTAAGGGGAGGCTGAAGGAGCCAGGGGAGATTTCAGCGGGAAGCGATTTCAGCGGGAAGCGTGCTGGAATGAGCACACGGATACCCCTGCAGCCCCCCCACTGCAGCAGGAGGCATTAAAAGGAAATCTGATGCTTGTTTTGATAGCGCCTGCCCAGCTTCATCATCGAAGCTTCATTACCGTCTGCAAGGAAAAAAAAAAAAAAAATATATACTCTAGAGGTACAAAATCAGGAAAGACTTTTGCATCTGATTTCTGCCTTACTGTGAGCAGCAACTCAAGGGCAAACGAACAAGCCATCCAGGCTGGTGTCTCGTCCTGCACACATGAGACGTAAAGCCAAGATTTCTGTCCAGGGCTGTGATCACAAGATGGAATTACATAGAAACTTCCCTCCATCACCATTCAAAGGGCTGGATTAGGAGACAGGAGTCCTTCCTTCCCGACCTCCGCAGAATCAACAGACACCGCAGCACACGCCTCCAACCCTACACCTTACCCCAGCCCTAACAATCAAAGCTATTAACAGCTGAGCAATTACCCCCTCCAAACTCCAGCCAAGGCAGAAGACCCACAGACTTGCTGGTGCAATGAACTGGACGGGATGACCATGTGTTGAAAATTATCTGCGGTCTCACCTCGCAGCTCAGAAAATTATAGCTTGTTTTCTATTACTTGTCCCACTTCATCTCTTCTGCTATTGCTTTTTGAAAAAGGTCCTTATTGAGACAGGTACTTATTACTTTTCCTGTGACTCCAGCCTCACACTATTAATTCTCTCGGTTTGCCAACACCAACTGCCTCATCTTACGTCTTCCCTTTCTCCTTTTCACACCCTTTCCCCACACGGCACTAATTGGGCAAAGGACTCAGAGATGCCACCTTAAATGTCTGCATTCACCTGTTGTCCTTGAGCGACTCAGTTTTTGTACACACCTCTAATTGCCTGCCTAATTATCGATCTGCACACGCACAGATGGGCCACCAGAGTTCGACCTCCGAGAGCTCCCTAGAAGCGCCTCGACTGGAAGAATTACTTTTCCAGCCCTCGAAGAGAGCTCCAGCCCCTGGGTGAACTTGGCCCCTGAAGTACCAGCAGCAGGAGCCTCAGCCCTGGATGAGAACTGGGAACCCTGTCTGTCACCAAATGAACTGAAATGGGGATAAATTGGAACTGGAAGTTATCCCCGCGTCCACTTGGGGAACAGCTTTTCCCATTTAGCCTTTTGATCGGTTAGAACGAGATGGAAGCACTGCCCAGGGATTTTATCCCACCACGGGGAATAAGCACCATTCAGCCTTTGATATTTGTTTTCTGACAGACTCTCTTCCCGAAGTGAAATAGCCCTAAACAGCGCAGAGGCTGAGGCTGTAATGAGCTATAGCACAGCAGGGTTTTAGATAGAGCTGGAGAACGATAAGATCCAATCCCTGGTGTCAGCCAGATAAAGTGGTTTATCTGGGTTTCCACGCAGGGGAGAGAGAGCTGCTAGACCTTGTTGAAAGAGAGGGGGGGCTGGCAACCACGGCGATTACAACAAGCGATAGACTCGCCGGGCTTTGCGTTTACAGAACCAGCTGGGCTAAGGCAGAACGGGCTCCCCAGGAAAAGCAGTTATTGAACACAAAGACACAGACCCGCTCACCTGAAAGAGGGGAGGGAGAATCCAGCTGCTGGACAAGCTGCGGGAGGGGCAATTCCACCTTGTCCTCCTCCGGCCCCCACCTGCTCTTCCGCTTCTTTTTAGTGGTGCCTGTAGCTGTGGTTGCCGTGGTGGTCGCAGCAGAAGCTGTCGCCGTCTGATCAGGTGGAGTCGTAGAGGATGATGGTGAAGGTGAGGGCAAGGAGGAGGGCACGGGCAAGGGAACGGGCAAGGGGGAAGCCAAGGGAGAGGGAATGGGCAAAGGCAAGGGTAAAGGAGATGGAACAGGCAAGGGAACGGGCAGAGGTGAGGGCACGGGCAAGGGCGGTAAGCGCAAGGGTGATGGCGATGCCTCGGGACTCGTCTTCCTTTTCAGACTGGACTCTACTGGTGAAGGGGCACACACGGTGCTGGTTTTGGCCTTACGGAACTCCTCCAGCTTCTGCCGGTAATACTTGTAGCCTTTGCTGTTTGGCTCATACAAAAACCTAGAAAGAAATTAAGAAAAAAAAAAAAAAGAAGAAAGTTTAGATGTACCAGCCATACGCAGGGGTTGGATACGGCAGGGTCTGGCCAGGGCTTTTCTTTCCTGCAATGCTCTTGCTCAACCGGCCTTCCCACACACTTTCTTGCTCTCCAGCACCATCCTGTGTGCACATTCAAGCAACGCAGGGCGCTCTCGCTGCAAGCCTTTGGGATTAGGAAGAGTATTTCCCATTCATGAGCAAACCCCAGCTATTTTTGGTGCCAAATAAACACAGGGTACTAAAAAAGGATCACGTCACGTTGGTGGAAAGGCAAGGTCCTCCCCCAGAATTCAACCTGCCTCCCAGAACACGTTTGGGAAAAGCTTCAAGGGCTCCACACCACCTCGCAGGAGAAAAACAAACATTCCGGTCTCACCGACGGGAAGGCCAAACCACTGCCCAAAGAAACTGCTCCCAGCCCTCTATCCAAGCTGGAAGCATTGACATTACCAGTCTGCTTAATCACACCCTGACTCCTCCTTCTGTTCCCTCATACACAGAAAACATTGCTCTGTTTGCTGCCCCTTCCAGAAATAGGCATCTCTGACCTTTTGGGTAAAATAAAACTCCTTCATCTCTGTGGGAAGAAGGTGAACAATCCTCAATTTAGCAGCTACGCAAAAAAAAAAAAACAAAACAAACCTCCATACAGGCATGTTTGTTACAAACACATTATCTTTTTGGGCTCACTCCAGTTTAAATACTTCACACTGAAAACTCGCCTGTTCCTAACTCTGCCACAATCTTCCCTTTTTAGAGGAAAAGTTAAATAACTACTATAACCTCTCCTGGGGATAAGAGATGACGGGCCTTTCCCATCCACATGCACGGACAAACATAAACAGCTCTTGGATGTATTTAAAACTCACTAAATGTGGTCTTGCATCCCTCTCCACTGGGATAACAGCACTAAGGATGTCTTCAGGAGTGAGCAGAGGGCAGGACAGGAACCCCCCCTACAACAAACCTGATGAAATCCTAACAGAGGAGACAGCATTTAACTTGCCCGTGCTCAGGTGGGACCACCTACAGTGTTTTAAAGTAAATAAAGCAGCAGCTGGGATATTGGCACATCAGCCTGATGTAACACCACAAGGGGGGTGCCCCAGAGGGCCAGGAGGCAGCCAATAAAATGCCAAAATACCAGCAACAAACCAAGACTTGCCGAGCCCCACCTCATTTCCAGCCAACGCACCAAACTGTGTGTAAGAGCAGAAAAATACAAGACAGGGGAGAGGCACCTAATGCCAACTAACAGCAAAGGGAGGCATTAAAGAGCTGTCAGTGAGCACTGAAGAGTTTGATTCGCATCAGAAAGGCTGAAAAAGATATTCTGAAGGGGAAGTTGCCAGTGAAGGAGGGCTACCTGGGCATTAGTAAAGATGCTGCACAAAGAACAACCCAGGAAATTAATTGGGCAGCAGCGGCGTGAGCGGTGGAGGGGGGCCCACACCAAAACATCACTACAGGGAAAATCATAAAGGTTAGAAACATCCTGGCACATTGGAAGAGGAAGCAGGTGAGGAGGGGTAAAAGCTGTAAAATAACTCTGGGGGAAGCAAAATGACTCCTCTCTCTGTTTAAAGCCTGGCTTTAAACTACAAAGCTTGAGAATGTAAAGGCATGGGCGCTGAGTGCACTGTCCTTGGAACTTCTGACTTCTCACAAAATTGTCTATTATTTTCCCCTTTAAAAAAAAAAAAAAAAACAAATCCAAAGCCATCCAAGCGCCCCCCACCCCTCACCCTGCATCCAACAGCAGGTTTCTTCCTTTACCTGAAAGCATGGTTCTCTCGGTTGTTCTGCAAGGCAATAGCTTCCACCTCGGGACCCCCGTCTGCTATGAACCTGGCCAGTTTCTCAGCAGAGTTCTTTGTCTCTTCGTCCTCTGGGGGTGAAACTTTAAGCAGGCTGTCAGTACTGGGCCCAACTCACACAAGCAACAGTCAAAGCCTATCTGTTCTAAGAACCCCAAGAGCAGAATAAGGGCAAAAGGTCGAGTTTAATTTTTAGAAACATTCAACATAAACAGTCATAGAGTTTATATCACACAAAAAACCCCACGATATTGCACGAGGTCCTACAACAGCTTTGTAACCAGAGGAACGCCCGTTCTCACATCAGCTTCCTCTGTGCCAGGAGCGAGATGGGAAGCAGATTAACAGACAAACCAGCTTTTGTCTTCAAAGATGGAAGAAACAACTCCTTTCTCTCTGCTGCAGAGGAAGCCTGTTTCTTCCCCGTGCCAGGCACGCCTCTAAAGGGTTACACCTCAGCACTCACAATCCTCTCTGGTCAAAGACTTTGCCACTGACGTCCCCAGGAGCAACGGGAAGCCATTAGAAAAAGTGGCAAAATAATACTGCTCCGTAATCCCACCAGTACCTGCTGGCCCTGCACATCTGCTGGCCCTTTTAGGGGAGGGCTATAGGCCAGAGGAAATTCTCCAGGTAACAGTCCCCATCCTCACCTGGAAGAGGCGGCTACTGCAGCCTTAGTCCAAAGGCACAGAGAAGGCTCTGATCATTAATATTTCAAGCGTGTTTGGTGTTTATAAGGAGCCAGGCAAATAGGTTATTTAGCCACGACCGCCTTATATGACATTTGCTACCTGCACAGTACCAGTGCCAGTACTCCCGCGTGCTGGCACGGGACCAGGAGGCAGAAGACACGATTATAGTCATAACCTTTCCTTGCTTCAATATTCCACACCGGTAAAGTACGGGATAATACCCCTTAGCTTCCAAACCCTGGGATCAGTTAGTTGATATTGGTAACAAGCTCTTTCAGCCTCCCGTCTATTAAACCACAAGTCGTTTGAGCTGTTAACTCGTCAGCGTGACAGCTGAATCGCGTTAAAGCTCCTTTCTCCAGCAAAGGAAGCCGACACAGAGAGGCTGAGTGATTCACCAGGGCCACACGTGGGCCTGGACTAGAAGCAATAAACGCCTGGCCCACAGACCACTCAATCTCCCACTAAGTAATTTCTGTCTTTTAACACAATTAATCAGATTCCACTGCTCACACCACCTGTCTGTTGGCAGAGCAGCCACTTCTGCTGGTTTCCCACCTGAAAACGCAGTCCTTTACTTGCAAGGATTTACGTCCCAAGCAGAAAACACAAGCTTCAGACAAGGAAACGGCAGCAGAAACGGGGATTGCGTTCAACAAATCAACCGTTTTCATTTATAACGAATCAAATCAGAACAGCTGAGAAAACACACTTTCCCCAACTGGCATTTTCAGGGCTGAAACACTTTCCACAACACACACAACGGAGAATTATTTCAGTTCGCTTTAAGGATTTTGGAGAAATAGAAGGGAAACCTCTTTCCAGAGCCCTTTAGACAGAGCATGGTAAAACAGGCTCTGGGCTCGGGAAACAACCACTTTGGCACAAGAGTTTGACACCATCATGGTGATACTTGATCACCATCTCCTTCCATTTTGAAATTTTATTTACAGGCAGCAGATTGACAGCCAAATATCTGCTCCAACTGTTTCCAGAACAGACCTAGCCAGAAGTTACGGAGTGAAGAAGTCAAATTTAACTCATGCAATTCATATTCTCCAGAGCCCGGCTTTAATTACCTTTCTGAGAAGAGGATGCCTGAGAACTTTGATTCTCTTTTCTTATCTCTGCCACTTTCTTTCTGTAGTAAAGGAATTCTCTGCTGTTCTTATCATGCAAAAACCTAGGGTGGAGATGAAGGAAAAGAGGGCAAAAAAAACGCATCAGCATCAAGTATACACAAACATTGATACTTGGGGATATAAACAGCTCAAAACAAACAAAAAGAATAGATAAATTACTCAGAATGCACTTAAAATGAGGATTACAAAGTCTGCAGCAGGTGTAAACACACAGAGCTTTCAGCTACGGACTTGCATCCAAATTTTGTGTGTCACTTGAAGGGAAATATGTAACAGTCTTTTCTGATGTAGGAGGGAACCCTCTGCCCACAGGCACAGAGCGTGTCCGTGGCAGCAGAGACAGACCCAGTCCCGAGATCCAGCCCAGTTCCCCCTGGCCAGACGCTGTGCAGGCAGCCGGAGATCCCAGGCTGCATTCCTAACCCAAGCTGATCCCTCCTCCTCAGCAGTATCACCTTCTGCCTCAGTTTCCCCAGCTATAAACCAATTACTCGCAACCGAGCTCAAATCCACCCGATAATTAAACCAAACACGTCCAGGAGAACTACACAGACAAAGGTGATGTTTTTCTCCTGGAAGGAGACAACGTTGTGCTTTGGGAGACAAGAGTTAGCACGGCACTTACGAAAAAGCTGGGTTATCCTTGTAGTCTTCCATAGCGACCTTCTCTAACTCCGGTCCCCCTTCAGCCACGAACCTAGCCAGCTTTTCCACCACTTGCCGGGTCTCCGCATCCTCTGGGGGTAAAACTTTAAGCAGGCTGTCAGTACTGGGGTTCAACTCACACACCAAACAGGCAACAGGTACATTACTTCTAAGAACCACGGCGGCAGACAAAAGTAGAACGGGAACGGGAAGAGAAAGGATGAAATGGGGGATCCAGTCTTACACAGCTGTACAAATTACAACCCCCACCTCGCCGTCAGCCTCTGCGCCCCCCCCAGTAGGAAGTCAGTATTTTGTCTGCATTTTTTTTTTTCTACAAGGAAAAGCGCAAGATTTGGATCACTAGAATTCAGGGTGCGACTTCACCTGCAGCATAATTTGCTTCTAAGAATTCCGTTCCGCACAAGACAAGATGGGGAAGAACAGGAATTTGGTTTGGTTTTTTATTACATCACTCACTAAAGATTACGGATTCCAGTTCCTAAGACACAGCTCCGTATCCTGAGAGCACAGACTGTGTCGCTGTAGCGTACAATTCTTCCCACTGGCAATTACCCATCTCTCAGCCATTGCTGGGAGGAAATCCCACCAGAGATAAGCTGAGAGTCCAGTCTCCAAGAAACTGTTTTGGCTTCTGCACCAAGAAAGGAACCCTCTGACACAGAGCGATATCAGAGCTGGTGCAGGACACACTCAACGGGAACTAAACACAGGCATTTGTCCAGAAAATGATCTTTTGGGTATACGGAGCTGAACACAGAGCACATGGGAGCAGAGCTCTCACACTGCTCTCGACTAGATTCAGCCCCACAACCTTTAAATTAAGGGTCCATATTTTGCCAGTGGCTATTTCTCGCATTCCTGTAGCACATTTCATGCTCAGCTTCAGACTGGCTGAGATTACGCTTTTATAAATCCCACCAGAAATAGCTAGACATGGCTTTGTAAACATATAATGAAATAAATTATGACACAAAGCTTAGTGTGACTTATTTAGCAACTCCAATCTAATTTTATACTTGATTAATACGCACGCATGAAATTCAGATTATTAAGCAAATCTGCCTCTGGCTTCTCAGCCTGGGCTATCCAGAGAAACTTGATTATTTAAGTGCTGCAACATTCTTTATTGGTTTTCTATCCTACTTACAGCAGGCAGGGCCTAGAGGTGAGATTCACTAATGAAACTTTGAAAAGAGGCAGGAACTTTGATTTTACCTGGTCATAGTTCCGTGCCTTACATGTAGTCTTATTAACACACACAATTTTCCCCCCTACACAGACATAACTAAACTGAGGACTTTTCATTTTCTATCATTTAAAAAACCCTAAAAATCCCTTTTAAATACAAGCATTACATATAGATATGTTCCAGAGAACTTGGCACTAACTGTAACAGATTTCAATTGTTCTAAAGCAGAACACTTATTACCAAGCAATCAAGCTCCATTAAGAGTAGAACATATTTCTTCTCTACAGATTATTTTTCACAGAGATATACAGACTGGTGAAGCACTTGCCTTGAAAACTCAGAGAAAATTAAACCTTCTAAGGACAAACCAGCCCAGGTTTCACTATGGGGAGTGACCCACCTCTCACACCAAGCTGGGGCTGGATCAGCGATATCTAATCTAACAGCATTCAGGCCTTGGGTTTGCTCCTGAAGCTGCTTTGGAGGGAGTCCACCAGCATTAATTAGTATCATTTTTATTTCTTAAGGCAGAAGTCTGCATGCAGGAACTGTGCTAAGAATTCCCAATTCACAATAGAAAGGAAAAAAAACCAACCCTCCAACTGAGGAAAAGCATTGAGGAAATCCTCTTCCCACACTCAACTCCTATCACGGGGGTAAGTTTTGCCCCCCCCCCCCAAAAAACAGTGTAGTACGAGGCGTCATTTACCTTTGATTTCCAACCACTGCTCGTAATCTTCCTCCTCATCTTCGTCTGGCGACTGAAACACACTGAGGCGGTTAACGACGGGGCTCTGTTTGGAATGGGAGTAGTTCCTCGCTTGGTGCAGCATGCTGCTCAGGACCTGACCGGGCCGCTTCCCAAACAGCAAAGGTTTCTTCCCAACGTTTGGCGCAGAAGTGTTTGCCGAGTTATTAGTAGAACTCGGGGGAGGTTCTTAGAAAAGAATGAGGGGGGGAAAATAATTCCTGGGCATCCTTCCTGGTTTAATCTCAGCAGGTTACAATAAATAACAACTCGGGCGGTTAACGCAGCTGCAATAGGCTGTTATTTTCGGAGTAAGTTAAAGACAGCGAGAGGTAAAAGCTGTGATGATTTTTAAAAGTGAGATTCAAGCTAGAAGAGAGATGCTTGTCTTTACAGCACCGAAAGAGGGAAAGGGGCCAACCTCCCTATTGCATCTCGAGGAAAGGCTTTAATCCGAATTTAGAGGGGCCATCGTTGCTTTAGAACTTACTCATACTGGTAACAGCTCATAGCAGGGTTTCTAAAGTGACCACACACGGAGGCAGCTCACACAAAGCTGGGCTCACCAGGAGAAGGAAAAGCCTCCTGTTGCTCAGAAGTCGACCTACCAGTACTCGACTTTTCCTTCTGCAGCTTGAGAAACTGCTGGAGGAAACTGCCATCGTTAACAAACTTGTTGGAAACACAGGCTTCGCTGTCAGTACTGTCATCTCTGAACAGAAAAAGAAAACTCATTGGTGATGGTACTCATCCTCCTCCCCAGCTCCCCTCACACGTGTTTATCGTGAAGAGAAAAGGAAACAAATGCTAATAACTATTTATCTTGAAAACACACCCAGCTTTTCACAAGCAGAACCGTTCAGCTCCCTGCTCACAGCATTTACCCACACTCTCCACCCGGCTCCTTTACTGCTCTGTTGAAACAGGATTTCTACTTGCTCTGTTACGTTACCCTGCTTCCGAGAACCCCAGGCAAGCATTTAGCTGGAGAACTATGTTAACTCTTTAGAGTCATGACTATAAGAAAGGCAATTAATAGGAAACAGAACAAAAGTACAATAATACCCTGTTAAAAACATGATTGCACATATCTTTTCTCACTAGTATCTGAAAAAGCTGGTTAGGCCAACTAAGCTGTGAGTGCCCTATTCCAACCTTTACTCAATTATCAATTTCAATTTTCTCAGTATTTCCCTCCAAGTCCAAGAGCTTTGTACAGCTCCTCTCTTTGGTTTCACGCCCCATTTCTGTCAGCGAAGCTCCTGCCTAAAAGCACCGTAATCCACACATACTCTCCAAACAGAGGCAGCTGCTGTATGCTCAGGTAGTTCTGCTTCGCTTGCTGCTCCAGCCTGGCCTCAATTTCTCTCTTCTTCTGCGCTATCAGCTCCTCCTGGTGAAGAATATTCACGTTCGTCTTGGCCGATTTAGACTGTGCGACCCCAAACCACCGGTTCGCCTTCCCTAGGGGAAGAGAAGGATGAAAATTAACGCTGCGGCCCCCGGGGCCTCCCCGGGACGAGAAGGGGGGATGAAGCCGGGGGCCTCCCCAGGCACATACCCCCCCCAACCGGCTCGCTGCCCTCACAGCAGCGGGGAGGCCGCCGGGCCCTCTGCGGCGCCACCCCCGCGCTGTAGCCGGTTACCGAGCCGCGGGGGAAGCGGGGAGAGGGTGTCGAGGGTCCGGGGACGGCGGGGCAGGGCCCGGGGGCTCGGCAGGAGCAGCCCTACCTGGCGCATCCCTGGGGTTGTCCATTTTGGAGCTCCCGTCCCACAATGCACCGCGGCGGGCGGGGCCGAGCTGCGTGAGGCGGCTCTGCCGCAATGGCCTTCTGGGAGTTGTAGTCCTTCGGGGGGGTGCCTTCTCCCTCCCCGCGCCTTCCGCCGCGGCGAGGCTGCTCAGCGGGCTGAACCGGCTCGCTACCGGACACAGTGCCGCCGCCACTCTCCTCCTTCGGTCGCCAGGCGCGGTTCGGCGGAGGAGGTCTGTTGGACTACAACTCCCATGAGGCTCTGCGCGCCCCGCCATTTCCCGTCAGCGCCCGCCACCGCCTCCCGGCGGCCCGCGGCGGGGCGGACTCCATATCCCGTCGGCCCCCGCGCGCCGCTCCTCGCCCCCGCCCCTCCCCTCCCGCCCGTGTTGTCGCGGCGGCCCTGAGATGGCGGCGGTGGCGGCGGGCGCGTCGGGCTCGGCGGCCGGCGCGGCCCCTCAGCAGCAACCGCCGCCTCAGCAGCAGTCGCAGCCGGCAGCGGGTGGCGCGGCGGGTTCCGGGGAAGCGGGCGGTGGAGGCGGCGGGGGAGCGGGCGGAGGAGGTGGCGGCGGCGGCGGCGCTGGGCCCGCACCGGGGTCGGGGTCGGGCGGCGGCGCGGCCGGGGGGGAGTCGTGGTACCTGGCGCTGCTGGGCCTGGCCGAGCACTTCCGTACGTCCAGCCCGCCCAAGGTGCGGCTCTGCGTGCACTGCCTGCAGGCCGTGCTGCCCCGCAAGCCCCCGGCCCGCATGGAGGCCCGCACCCACCTCCAGCTCGGCTCCGTCCTCTACCACCACACCCGCAACGGCGACCAGGCCCGAGGGCACCTGGAGAAGGCGGTGAGCCCCGGGGGAAGGGGCTGGTTGTGAGGAGGAAGGGGGGGGGTGCCCTGTCAGTGGGGCCGGGCTGTGGTGGCCGCAGACTAACCCCGCTGTCTTCTCTTGCAGTGGTTGATATCCCAGCAAGTATCCTTTTCCTGGCTTCCCCGGGCGAGAAGCCTCCTTGCCCGGCCACCCCGCTCCCTCAGCGGGGGCTCCCCCACCAAAACACCTCGGCAGAGAGAGCCTGGCCCTGGGGATGGGGATTTAGCTGGTATTTTTCATCTACTTCTCTGGTTCCGAGCCGCTTTCTTAACACCTATGTTCTCTTAAGAGGTTTTTTTGGTTTGTTTTTTTTTTTTGGATGTGAGGGTGCTTCTGCGTCCCAGACTGGGTTTATTATTTACTTAACTCTGATGCTGCCAGATTCCTCAGTTTGAAGATGTTAAGTTTGAGGCTGCCAGCCTTCTGTCCGAGCTGTATTGTCAGGAGGTGAGTGGCAAAACTGGGGGGTGTCCTGGGGCTGCAGTTAATTTGAGTGTCTTTGGTCTCAGAGCAGTATATCACTATGAATAGTAAGATTTATTACATTTGTAGAAAGCAGCTGTAGTGTAAATACAGGCTACTGAAGCGTAAGCCTAAAAACCATTTGTTTTTGCTTGATGTGAAAGTTGCTGCTGGTTTTGCAGTGCAGGTCTCCCACAGCAAAGGAAGTTTATTGGGACACAGTGTTTCTTTTAGCTCATGTTTAGACAAAGACAAGTTAATTTGGGGGGAGGGAGGGAAGTAGGTGTTTTTCCTCAGGCTTTTGTTGTATTCCTGGGCTATTTTTTTCTCTAGAAAAGCCTTATCTAGGCCTTACTTTCTTTAAAGCAAATGTTTGCCTTTTCTCTTACGTGCAGGAAAAAAGAGTGTAGCAGAATGGTGGCCAAAGGAGTTAAATATTTAATACTTTTAAACAGACTTTGAATCAAGCACAGATTTGTGGGCCTGTGTGTTAAATACTTGAGTTTCTTTCATGTTTTAAGGCTCCTGACCTATGAGACTTTTAACAGGGGATTGACACCGAATCCAACTGTTTAAAAGTTACTAATTGTTCGTGCTGGAGCTCCCAGTGGCCTGGTTTTTGTGTTGACTGGGGTGCGTGTTTCTGTTTCAGAATTCAGTGGATACAGCAAAACCTCTGTTACGCAAAGCCATCCAGATCTCACAGCAGACTCCCTACTGGCACTGTCGATTGCTTTTTCAACTTGCAGTAAGTATTGATAATTGTGTTACTGTAGCACTGTGATTGAGGAAAAAAATGGCTAGAAAATATCTGTATTCTCCTTAAAAAGAGCTGGGATGCTTTCCCTTCCTCCCCCGAATCACTGCTGCTGATGGAGAGATAAAAGAAGAAAAGTTTGTGCTATAGAAAAATGATACATTGGTGAATATGGGCTGGGTCAAGACCCACTTTTTAGGGTAGAAGGCAGCAAGGATCATTCTGTGGGCTCTAGTAAAGCACAACTTTAGAGACAGAGCGAAATAAAATGTCCATAAGGGCAGATGTTCTTGTAAAGACTGCTGGAATTGGAGCTTCGTTTGATTATTTTCAGCCTAATTAGCAGAGGGAGCAGAAGTGGGCTGGGAAAAGCAGCTGGTGCAGCGTTACTCTCCCTGTTCTGGGATGTGCTCTGAGCGCGGCTTCGGCTGCACGGGTTGGACCCTCTTTGCTTCTGGGAAGAAACTGGTGCATGTTGGAATTCACAGCGTTTAACGTTTGTTACAGCTTTCAGTTGCTTAACTGCTCTTAAAGTGCTGATTTCCCCAACTGATCCAGTGCATTAAATGGGGAGTACGTCCCGAAAGTTCACTGCTCACTTCAGCAGATTATTGCTGAAGAACTCCCCCTGTTTTTTTCCAGGTTATGCCTCTTCCCTGCTTCTAAAGAGCCTCGAGGTGTTTAACGCGGGAGTTGAGAGATTTAATTGCTCTTTACAGCTCCTCTGCAGCAGAGAGCTAGTTAGGAACCAATTTTATCTTTGAAGACTGTCTTAATAATCACCTGTACTTGTCTTTTCCCCCTTCCTGATGAGCTTAAACAAGCAGACAGCTCCCTTTAAAAGGGATTGCCGAGCTCCTTTGTGTAGTTTAGGAGCGGTGGCTTGTGGACAGCCTGACTTTCCTATCGATTAAAGGACAAATGTTTACTTTGCAATGAGTTAATGCCTGAGCACTCAGAAGAAGCTTAAGCGTTTTTCTCCGATCCTTCCTCGAAGCTTGACATTCTTTGCTGCTTTCTCTCCGGCTTTTTCTTGACCACAGAGCCCTGTGTGTCTCGTTCTCTTGGTGCCCGTTCTTCTTACAACCCTGTGATTTTTCTACCTGAGTTGGGAGAAGGTACAAAAGTCACAGCAGGAGAGAGTGAGAGATGCTCTGAGAGACTCTCTCTGTTCTTCTTGCTGGAAAGCACGCTCTGTTGTTCCAGTTACTCCAGTGTAACGGTCCGTGGTTGCTCTGGAGCTGTTGGGATCTGATCTCTGTGAATCCTGATGGCTTTGCTTGGTACGAAGCCGGGCTGAGACATCTTCTTTCAAATGTTACGCTTTTTTGGAGAGCGCCAGGTGTTCCTGGAAAATGCGTCTAAAATCAGATGATACATTTAACAAGTACCAATTTAGCCCTTGTCACGTGGAAAGCACAGGAATAATTACATTTTTAAAAATTCCTAATTGGGTTCACAAAGGAAACGCTGATCTTTTGTGGCCTTTTTTTTTAATTTCAGCAACTACATACACTTGAAAAAGATTTAGTATCTGCATGTGACCTTCTCGGAGTTGGAGCAGAATACGCTCGGGTGGTAGGGTCAGAGTACACCAGGTGAGTTCCCTGGGCTTCTTCCCCTTCTCACAGAAAATATTTTGGTTTCTTCTACTTTTTATTTAGGGATAGTCGGGTTTTATATAGAGATGTAATTGCTGCATGGGTTTTGAAGGCAAACCGGTATTTCTGAGTGTTTTCTTAGATCTGAGCCTTTCTCCAGCTCCAATAATGTCCACTAAGACTCTAGAGGATCTTTTTTCAAACTGAACTGGGTTTATTGTCTTTATCAGCAGGTTTTCCCAGGTGCCTGGTTTGGCCTTAAATACTGTTTTAACTGTCTAAAGCTTGAATACAAACCTGAAAGCCTGGGATTGGGATTCCTGGGGCTGTGATTGAACTATTCCCTTTCACTTTTAAATGCGCTTTCTCTGGCAGGTTTGTTGATTGCCTTTGAGGGGGGAGAAGGGCAGATTATTTTTTTTTTTTCTCAGGGTTTTTATATACAGTTGTGCCTTGAGTAACTTTTTTTGAGTATGACGTTGGTTTTGTTTCATTTCAGAGCGCTGTTTCTGCTAAGCAAGGGGATGGTAAGTTGAATGTACTTTTAAAACAAACGATTTCCTTGTTTAACTGGCTTAATGGAAGTTACAGAGCAATAGAATGTAGCTTGCCTGAACATCGATTATTTGTTTTAAGGTATTTTGCATGCTTATCTGTGCTTTATATATTCTGTTTTGTTTGTGGGAGCAAGCAAATTATTAAAATGTATCCGGGATAAGCCTTAACTCTGCAGGATCCTTGTGAAATTCTTTTGAATGGGTTTGGCTCTTTTTTTTTTTTTTTTTCTCCTTTATTAATTAAGACAAGTAGTTTTCTGGAAGGAAGAAGGATAACTGCAGATTGTCACTGGAGCCCCTGTAATTAGGGAGGGAAAATCCAGTCGTGTGAAAAGGCTGATGCTTTTGCAATAAGATGTTTTTGGGTCTGGTTTTGGTTTTAAATAAATCAATGTACCTGGGGCTCTGCTGTGCTTCTCTGTTTAAAACGTTTTAGCAGCAAAATGGTGATTTTATTTATTTTTTTTTTTCTTTTCATTTACAGCTCCTTCTCATGGAACGGAAGCTGCAGGAGGTGCACCCTCTCCTTACTCTCTGCGGGCAGATAGTGGAGAACTGGCAAGGAAACCCCATCCAGAAGGAGTCGTTGCGCGTGTTCTTCCTGGTCCTGCAGGTCACGCATTACCTGGATGCGGGGCAGGTACGTCCCAGTTCCCCTGTGGTGAGAACTGGGGAAAAAGGAGCTAATCATTACGCTGAGGGTGATCTTGGGGGATTTTTTTCTTTGCTGCGCTGTGCTTCTTGTTAATGAAACTTCATTTCTATAGATTATTAATACAAATGAAATGAGGGGTGAAGAAATTGCATTCGTTACTTCCTCGAGGAAATGTTTACTGTGCTCATAACCATCGTTGGCCGCTCTTGTTTCTATATGGCCTCTATGTGGCAACTTCATGGCCTCAGGTTGCCCCAGGGGAGGTTCAGATGGGATATTAGGAAAAATTTTGATACTGGAAGGGTTATTAAGCCTTGGAATGGGCTGCCCAGGGAAATGGTTGAGGCACCATCCCTGGAGGGATTTAAAAGCGGGGTTGACATAGTGCTTAGAGACATGGTTTAGTGATGGTTTTATCAGAGTTAGGTTGATTGTTGGACTAGATGATCTGAAAAGTCCCTTCCAACCCAGACAATTCTGTAATTCTATGATTCTGTATCAACGTTGGTGGAGATAACAAGCTTTTGGTATAATTTTGAAAAGCATTTTGAGCGTCTGTCGGTCGTATTTGCAAATCTGAAGAGCTTGTCGTTAATCCTGGAACTGGGCCTAAAGTAGTGACAGTTCTGTCGTGCTGGAGTTGTGATTTATGCACGAGCTCATTTCCTGAAGGTGGGGATTTTTTACTGCCTGGTGAGTTTTTCCCACCGAAGTCGACGCTCAGGCATCTGGGCGGCAGCGGCGATGGCTGAGGGGGATGGTTTTCCGCAGGTGAAGAGCGTGAAGCCGTGCCTGAAGCAGCTCCAGCAGTGCATCCAGACCATCTCCACCCTGCACGACGACGAAATCCTGCCCAGCAACCCCGCCGACCTCTTCCACTGGCTGCCCAAGGAGCACATGTGTGTCCTCGTCTACTTGGTGAGGAGCTCTTTTTCGCTTGGCGTGTATCGCTAATTAATGAGGAATTGGCTAAAAAAAAAAAAAAGAAAATATCACTGGGAGCCAGCAGCCGTGGATTCTGCAGAGCATATGCTGCTTTACGTTACGTTGACAGTTTAATTCTGCCACAGCATCTGTGAGACTGTTGCTTTCGGTGATGTCAGTGTTTGAAGAGACTCTGCGAGAAGTCGGGAAACTGGAATGTAACTTATTCAGATCTGAGCCAAACGGCATCGGATTAACTCCTGCCAAGAGCCCTGTTGCCTTGTTTTTACCAACAAGGGTGACTTCAAAGTCCTGAAACCAGTTGCCCCGCTTCTTGAATGTGATTATACTCCTAAATGATGTCAAAAGTTAGTTCAGAAGGCTGAGAGCTGAGGAGTTGTGTGAAATCCCAGCCCTTTCCTCTTTGCAAAGGTAATTTTCTCTAATAATTTCCTGTATTCCCCGGCAGGTGACGGTGATGCATTCCATGCAGGCGGGATACCTGGAGAAGGCTCAGAAGTACACAGACAAAGCCCTCATGCAGCTGGAGAAGCTAAAAAGTAAGGCTAAGGATTATCGTTTCGCTTACGCTGCGAGATTCCTTTGCTTGTTGCTAATTTAAATTAAAAATACAAACCAAAACCACAGCAACTTATTTTGGCTCCCTGGAACCGCCCGCTCAGTCTGCTCCTTCTGCAGGTACGGATTGTGGAGTGGTTTGGGCTGGAAGGGACCTTAAAGGGACCATCTTGTTCCAAGCCCAACTTTGCTCTGTTCTAAAACTAGAGAGTTACTTTGAATACAGAAATCAAGTTTTTGGGGGTTTTTATTCTAACTCAGTGAATTGGGCTGTAACTACAGGCGTTTTCATGCTGCCTTTCTGATTGTCCGCACATTTGGTTTTCCAAACTTTTGATTCTCTAACATGAGCGTGTTTTTCCTTAACTGATGCGCAGACTCCAGCTCCTGACCTTGTTCTGGTGGAGCTTGGGGTTTTTTTGGTTTTGGTTTGTTTTTATGATTTAAACCTGTGCCACCCTCCCCATGGCATACGGCAGAGGAGCTGGGCAGGGCACTGACTCCTCCGACACCAGTTGATCCAGCCAAAGCCATCACTCTCTAGATTTCCACAAAGGAATCTTTATATTGAACTCTTCCCAAAGCTTCTGGAGTTGTGGAAGCTGCTGGGCATGAAGGGCGCCGTGTGGTTGGGATGTTCTTGTTGCCTTCACATCACTTACTGAATTATTTCCTGTCCCCCCCCAGTGCTGGACTGCAGTCCCATCCTGTCGTCTTTCCAAGTGATTTTGTTGGAACACATCATCATGTGCCGGCTCGTCACGGGACACAAAGCCACAGCGTTGCAGGAGGTAAAATAAAAAAAAATGGGGTTTCAGGGTTTCAGTCATTTCCCTGGTTGGGGATTTCTGCAGTCGTGACTTTTATAACACGGGAATTTGAGTTTTGAGGAAGATCCTCAGGCTGAGATGGGGATCGCAGCGGAGCAGACTGCTGGAACAAACAGATATGTGTCAGATATAACAGATATGCGCAGGGTACTGTGGCTCTGAAGCTGTGGAATTGGCAACCTCTTAAATATTTTAATGAAGAACACTTTGGAGTTGCTCCTGCAGTCAACAATAATCGGTCAGTGGGTTAAACGGACACTTTCCTGACCGCACTTCGCAGCCTGACGCTGGTGTCTTTCCCCTCTCCCTCAGATTCGTGACCGAGTGGCTTTTAACTCTTCCTGTCTCTGTTCCTGTCTTGTCCCAGTGTTTCTTGGTTTTTAAGGTTTCCTGCCTTTCCGTCCTTTCCTCCTTATAGTTTGGGGGGAAGGAAGAGGGCGATGGTGTTCTCTAATGCAAAGAAGACCTGTCCTTTTTTCCGTTCTCCCAGTCATTTTTAATTCCTGTCCATCCAGCCCGTGTTTATAGGACGTGCTGATGTATCTTGGCCTTTTTGTGAACGGCCTCAGGGAGTGGGGGGAGATTTAGCCCCTCTAAGAGAATAGTCACCGCTTCTGGCTCCTAAAACTCCTCACGAGCACGTACCCCGGGGAAGAGTTTTTGATTCTGTTTTTTCCTGTTCAGTGCCAACCCGAGTTCTGAGCGTGTCAGAAGAGATCTGGGACTCTCTGCTTTGCAGGTGGTGCCACCATATGGTGAAGCTGCTGCAAAGCAAACGATTCCAAACCGGTTTGAGCGTGCGTTTGTGTGGGAGGAGTGTGTTGGGAGTGGTGTCTGTGCCTTGGCTTCGGGCAGGTCCGGCCTCCGCTGTCACCTCCCAGCATAAACCAGTCACCAAAACGCACCGGGTGACACGTGTGACGCCAGGAGATTGAAGGGAAAAAAAAAAAAAAAAGTATCTTAAAATATTTTTTTTGTTTTTTTTTTTTTAACAGATTTCACAAGTCTGTCAGCTCTGCCAGCAGTCCCCCAGGCTCTTCTCCAACCACGCTGCGCAGCTGCACACGCTATTAGTAAGTCTTTGGGATTAGTAATAAACTTGGGAGCCTTCGGAAGACCCCGAGGAGCGGGGAGTGACGCAGATGGGGGAGATCTCCCGCTGGGTAGCGGGGCCTGCATCACTGACTGCCAGCCCTGCTGCGGGGCCTCGGGCCCGGCGTTACTGCAGCCTGTCAAAGGTTTAAATCCCTTTTTAAAATAAGTGATATGTAGCACAATATGCTATTTACACAAGATAAATACGTGAGATTTCTACTGCACACCGTGGAGACAGTGTGTTGTGGGACCCGCGTAAGGAGGAGAACTTATGTAGCATTGCTCTTTGAGATTTATGAGACATTAAGAGGGGTTTTTAGATAAACAGGGTGTTTTTTACAGGAGCATGTTATTTTGAAGGACTTGATGTAGAAATTGTTTATTTTTCCCAGAGCTGAGCAAAAGTAAAACTTGTTGGTTACTGTTTTTCCTGCTAATCCTGAGATTTCAGTGGTTTTGTGCACGCCTTTCTTCACATTCTCGGCTCACTATAATTATGCCTTACCTTAGAAATACCGTGTTTTCTTGCAGGGGCTCTACTGCATTTCTGTTAATTGCATGGACAACGCAGAAGCACAATTTACTACAGCACTGAGGGTAAGATTTTCTTCCCCAACTATTTACTGTGGGTGTTCGAGGTGGGAACGGGCTCGTTGCGGTCGTCGTGTGGGTCACTCGCCAGCTGAGGCTGGAAGGGAAATGGGGAAATCATCCGTATTAGTTGCATTAGCTCATTTTTTTTTTTTCCCTACACTGATCACAATTTGGGTCAGGAGGATTTATCAGCAGCAGATGCCCCATCTGTGATTTATATGGGCTGAGCAAATTCTGGGTTAGATGCTGAAGTATTTGACTGTGCCATTGGTATTTTGGTTCTTTTTAGCTCACTACACATCAGGAGCTGTGGGCATTTATCGTGACAAACCTGGCCAGCGTGTACATCAGGGAAGGCAACCGGCATCAAGAGGTGAGCTCCTTTCTGACTCTTCTAAAAATCAGAGCTTTTTCGGGGAGAAAACTGCTGCTGTGCTTGGATTATTCTTTTTTTTCCTGAGTATTTTTGCAAAGCGATGCCTTGTCTGGCAGCCCAGGTGACTCCTTAATTAGGGTAGTGTCAATTAATGGTAAATAAACAGTGGTAGGAGCTGGTCTAACTGCAGAGTGGGTGTGGACCGTCCAGAGAATTCTCTGCAGCCCTGGGAGGGCAGAATTCCCAGTGTGAAGTGTTAATATGAAATGTTAATATGCAATATTAATAGGAAAATTCAACTGCGTGCGTTATTTCAGTGACTTTTCAGAGCCGAGCTTGGAGGTTTCTCGTGCAGAGGCTGTAAATGCACTTTTTTCACCAAGCGCACAGTATTTTGTCAAAAAGCATAGAGAGTAAAAAATAATAATAAAAAAGTTGCCTGCTTTTTTTTTTTTTGCTTAGTTGATTTCTGGTCTTAATTTAACTAGCTAATCTGGTGCCACATTCGTTTGGGTCTCAAACAGCTGGGTTGGATACGGCGGCTGAAAGTTTTCTGAAGAAATATTAACGTGGTATAGAAAGTTCTATAAAGTCTGAGTATGCGTATTTTGTATAAAATGTGATTTTTAGGATCAAAACGGGCAGGAAAACTCCTGATATTGGAATATTTGTGCTATGATTTAACCGGCACAAGTAAACTCGGGTGGGTTAGTGGTGACTTGCACCAGTTTGGTTTGAGGTGTGTTTCCTGCAAAAGCACTTGCTGTCAGTACCAGAAGCCTTTATTTGGGAGAAACGCTGATTCTCTTCCTTTTCTCCTCCCACTTTGTAGCTTTACAGCTTATTGGAAAGGATAAATCCGGACCATAATTTCCCTGTGAGGTGAGAATTCCAGAAACCATTGCCGTGCTGGTGTCGCAGTGGGGATGGTAACACTGGGGTTTGTAGCCGGCTTTTTAAAAAAAGAAAACCAAAATAATCGACTTCTTTTCAAGGCAGAAAGTTCTGACCGGGCGTTAAATGTAGTGTTTTGTTTTGGAGAGTTGATTATTGGGCAAATTCCTAGAAATATTGTCTGTAACGTGCGTGGTCCCTGCGCGACGCTGGGATTTCAATGCCCTGCTTTGTCCGTAGCTCTCACTGCCTTCGAGCGGCCGCTTTCTACATCCGAGGCCTGTTCTCCTTCTTTCAAGGAAGATACAACGAGGCCAAGTAAGTACAAATCGCTGCGCTTGGAAGGTGGGGGGGAAAAAAACCAGAGACGCTAAAATCGAGCTTTTTAAGAGAAAAATGAAACCCCTGAGGCCTTGCTTTCAAACCCGCCAGCTCTTCTCCCCGTGGATTCGCTCAACCTTCTGTTTAACTTGAGGGGAAAAATACCAGGAAGCTGCTGGGTTTGGATCTCTTTAGTTCTGAATAATACCAGCAGCAGTAGTTGTGCCTCTGCAGAGCGCTGCGCATCCAAAACAAAAGCCTTTCAAAGCTCAATTATAGTTATTTTTGCTGAATAAAAGCTGAGCTTTGGGAATGAAGTGCTTTGTTTAAGGTCACCTGCAGCTCACGTTTATTCCCGAGCGCTAATATTTGCCAATTGGATTAATTCACCTCTTAGTGATGTTTCTTACGCTGGAGGGAAAGTAGAGTTTTTAAAAAGCTGTATTTTTTGCTCTGTTTTGGTAGGCGATTTTTGCGAGAGACGCTGAAAATGTCCAACGCTGAAGACTTGAATCGGTTGACGGCGTGTTCTCTCGTGCTCCTGGGTCACATATTCTACGTGTTGGGGAATCACAGGGTAAGTCTTCGCAGGCGGGACCGTGTCCGACTTGGCATTTGCCAAAGAAAATCAGGACATTTTGGGAAATTAACCTTGTTTTAAGGACGCTTGTTTAATGATATCCTGCTAAAAGTTGGCAGCTTATTGACCTGAGTAGTTCTGCAGCTGTAATTTGCGTGTTTAATAACATTTTCACAAAGTGGTGGTGGTTGAAGTTCTGTTCTAGATGCGTGTGTGTTTCTGTAATGCCTGAAATTACTTAAAAAAAAAAAAAGGCTGAATAAAGGACAAATCACATCAAAATCAATAATCAACTGGAAAGTTTGGGAAGGAATTGTGGGCACAAGCTCCTTAATTCTCACCGTATGAAATATTTCCATTATCTTGCCCGACAGAACCAACATAATTCCTGGGATGGAGCAAAATTCTGTGCAGCTTTAGGTGACGTTGTTTGGGTTACTGTCCCATTAAGCCCTTCCCCTTGTTACCTAAAACAGGGCGGCAATTAAAGTAGATGAATTTTTCATCACAAATTTAGTATCTCTATCTAATATGTGTTTGCAAGGGGCGGGAAATATTAATTTTATGTTGATATCAGGGGGGAAATATTAATTTTACGTTGATATCTGCCCTTCACCAGGAAAGTAATAACATGGTGGTACCGGCCATGCAGCTCGCGAGCAAGATCCCAGACATGTCTGTGCAGCTCTGGTCCTCGGCTCTGCTGAGAGGTGAGTTAGGAAATGGTCTGATTCTTTAAAAAAAGGAGCAAAAAGCCTTTTGTTACTGACTGGGGGTTGAGAGGGGCAAGTGTCAGGTCCTGCACCTGGGGAGGAATAACCCCCTGCGCCAGGACAGGTTGGGGCTGACCTGCTGGAGAGCAGCTCTGAGGAGAAAGACCTGGGAGTCCTGGTGGACAACGGGATGGCCATGAGCCAGCAATGGGCCCTGGTGGCCAAGAAGGCCAATGGCATCCTGGGGGGCATCAGGAAGAGTGTGAGCAGCAGGTGGAGGGAGGTCATCCTGCCCCTCTGCTCTGCCCTGGGGAGGCCCCAGCTGGAGCACTGGGTCCAGTTCTGGGTTCCTGAATTCCAGAAGGACAGGGAACTGCTGGAGAGGGCACAGCAAAGGGCTATGAAGATGATGAGGGGCCTGGAGCATCTCTCTGATGAGGAGAAGCTGAGGGACTTGGGGCTTTTCAGTGTGGAGAAGAGAAAACTGAGGGGGGATCTGATCAACACCTATAAATACTTAAAGGGTGGGTGTCAGGAGGATGGGGCTGGTCTTTTCTCAGTGGTGCCCAGGGACAGGACAAGAGGAAATGGACACAAACTGGAACAGGGGAAGTTCCACCTCAACATGAGGAGGAACTTCTTCACTGTGAGGGTGGCAGAGCCCTGGCAGAGGCTGCCCAGGGAGGTGGTGGAGTCTCCTTCTCTGGAAACATTCAAACCCCACCTGGACACGTTCCTGTGGGACCTGCTCTGGGTGGACCTGCTTTGGCAGGGGGTTGGAGGAGATGATCTCCAGAGGTCCCTTCCAACCCCATGGGATTCTGTGAGAACAGGGACGTGTGTTGGGGCCAGGACTCTCTGGGAAGCTGCTGGGCTTTGGGAAATACCAGTAGAGCTGCAGGATAGTTCTTCCTGTTACTGGTTCTCGGATCCTCCAGCGTCTCCTCTGCTGCCTCTCTGCTTTTCTTTCACTGCAGTTCCGACTGTAGTAAACATTTGATTAAGTTTCGCTCAGGCTTTTCTTCCCTGTATGGGCTTTAATTATAGCACTTCATACGTAAATATTGTTTAATCCGACTTACGCGGGCCCCAGGATGCTTTGTTCAAATATTGACTCCCTTCTTGGCAGACCACCAACGTTAACGCTGCGATTGATTTGCTCTCACTGGAAAATAAAGCAGTAACTCTCTCCTTTTTTTTTTTTTTTTTTTTAATTTATTCCAAGAATTTATCCCGCAGCTTCAATGTATATTAAATTTGTCATGTTTACTACAAGCACGCTGCTCCGCGCTGGGGGCTGGGCTGATTTTCCACTTTGCCGTTGCCTTCGCTACGAAAGCCCTTCCAGGCAATTGAAATAATTTTCTTACTCGTTTTCCAAGTGGTAGTTCTCGTCCAAAACCCGCCGATAGCGCAGTGATGGGATGAAACGCTGAAACGCCGCCCCAGGCTCCTCCGGTCGCATCCACCAGCCCCAGGAACAGCGAGAGGCAGCATCCATTCTGCTTTGATTTATTTTTTATTTTTTTTTTTTCCTAAGAGCTTCCTCTCTAGAATTAATTACCTGCTCTTGAAGAAAAGGTGCTTGATGAAGAATAATAAAACGCAGCCACGTGTCCGTGGACGGGAAGTGCAGCGTCTCAGCCCCTGCCACGCTGCGCTGCTCGGAATTTATAGCTGAAATAGTGTGATTTTTTTTTTTAATAAGTTACCGGTCTTAAATCTGATTGAGCGAATACCTGTGGATAAAGCTCAGGGAAAATGAGGCACTCGGGTCAGCTCAGAGTGTCTGCGAAGCGGCAGGCTTCTGAAGAACCCCAAAAGCAAGGGGTTCACCAAAAAAAAAAAAGTTGCTTGATCTCCAAAACTTGTGCTGCTGAACCCTGGAGCTGCCGGGAGGAACCTGCGGGTCTTCCCCGTTCCCACTAGATGGTGCTGGAACCTCAAAATCTAAACCCAAACTGCACGGGGGCTTTTATAGGAAGCGAGGAGTTTGATTCTCTCTTTTAGAGCTACCATAATGTTATTTTTTTTTTTTTAATAGTTGGAAAGTGAAATGACAGCGAACCCTGCAATGTGCTCTGCCAATGGTGTTGGAAAAGGGAAGGCTTCAGCTTCCCCTTGTGCCGCTGCTTCTCTTGGAGGTTTTCACTCGGCAGGGATGTGACTTGGGTGTTTTGGCTGTTTCATTGAGTCAGTCATCGGCCGTGGGGGTTCCTTGGACGTGGGGGTTCCTCGGAAGTAGGGAAGGATTTTTTCCGATGAGGGCAGGGCAGTTGAAAACAAGAAATACCCAGATTTTTCTCGGTGAGCACAGGCTGCTCTTCTCTTCCAGACCTGAACAAAGCCTGCGGGAACGCCATGGACGCGCACGAGGCGGCGCAGATGCATCAGAACTTCTCCCAGCAGCTCCTGCAGGACCACATCGAGGCGTGCAGCCTGCCCGAACACAACCTCATCACGGTAAGAATCCTCGGCCGGCGGTTACGAGAGTTACTGAGGCAAAACAAGGTGCTTTGCTTTCCTTCTCCTGAGCGCGCTTCTCAGCGAGTTGCCAAAACTCAGTCTAGTTCCCCGTATTTAAACGGGGCTGATAACAGGGAAAGGAAGTGAGCGTGACTCACTTTATAAGAGTGAATTAATGAATTATATTTGGTGGGTATGGTCTGTCTTAGAAGCGTTTTCTTGGTACACCAGAATTTATGTGTTTTAAATGGGTTTTTGTGGGAGGAGACACTTCATTATGGTGACAGCCATTACTTTTGGAAGAACCTTACCGTGTTCTCAAGTTTTAATGTTTAGGTCCTGCCTTGTTCTGGGGAATGCATAGTTGAACACTGCTAGAAGTACAGTTTCTATCGATATTTTAGCTTTCCTAAGGTTTTTTTTCCACTTATCTATAAATCTGAGTTGCCAGTTAATACACCATTTGAGGTCCATGGAGCCATTGCCTTAAGGTACGACTTTCTTTGGACTTCAAATATTGAACTTCCCTCTTGTCAGAAATATTTTTAACACTGTTTTAAAACTACAGACTGGTTTCCGAGTTGCAACTCCAGATAATTTAACGTTCTGGACAGAAAACGTCCAAATGGGAATGTGAGATGTGAGGAAATTGAGATGTTGTTCCCAACGATCCCTTTTGGGGAGCAGAAAAGAGGGGGAAAAGGGCGATGGGAAGATGTTATTTCCTGCTTTTACTCGCAACGGGATCCTGAGACTTGGGCCAGCGCTCCCACCAGCCCTGTCTCTGCTCACCATCCCTGGCTTTTGTGGAATCTGTGATGGATTAAAAATCTGGAGGGGGAAGAGGATTAAGAAACAAATATTCAATTTGCCCATTTTAGAAGATTTTAATTAAAGAGGAAAACACTCGAGTAGTGAAAAGGGTGAGAACCAGAGGCTGTACTTGCTCTGGAAAGGCTGGAGCTGCGGTGTTTAATGGGCTCGGACCCATCTAAAGTCAGGGTTTGTGCGAGTCCTGGTTTTCCCTGTTGGGAGGGTGGGAGGTTTCCCTGCGAGAGCAGGAAATGCTTTCCCTGGATTCCCGTTCTCCCGGAGCCGGGTCTGGAACGCCGGGCACGCGTATTCCAAAGATCCTCAAGGGCCAGGAGCTCCGAGCATGTGAACCAGAGTCAAACCTGATAGGCAACTTCTTGAGATAATTAAAAAGATTTCATCAGGAGGAAGTGAACGTCTGGAGGGCGAGCTCCTTCCTCCGGCCTCGCCGCCGTTCCTCTTCCTCCCCTCCCCAGCGGCGGCTGTGGGATTTTCATGCTGTTTGTTATCTTTCAGTGGACAGATGGACCACCTCCTGTACAGTTCCAGGCACAGAACGGACCCACCACCAGCCTGGCCAGTCTCCTGTGAAACAGAATTAACTATCAGGACAGTGTGTTTAAAAAAAGAAAGAAAGAAAACAAAAAAAAAAAAAAAAAGAGAGAAATGCCAAAAAAAGGAGGGGAAAAAAAAAATTCACGCAAAAATCTTTTCTTCAAAGAAAAGGCAGCAAATTCCTCTTCTAGCGAGGGCCTTGTAGGAAACAGATTGCAGAGAGACAACGTACATTTCATAGACTTGCAAAGAAGTGAGAAGGGCATTTTAAGCTGCTTTTACATGTGTGTGAATATACAGCTAGTGTGTATATACCTGCTGGTTTTAATCTGCTTTCCTCTCGCTGAGAATTAAGGTTTAGTCCAAAGGACGCTTGTTCCTTAAATTCTTAGATACCTACTTTTTAAAAACTGTCGCAGGAACCGAAGAGGACTCACGCAGTTCTGAACACCAATTGGATTCCAAACAACTTCAACCTTCCCCCAAGTACCATTCCAGCCCAGTTTTCACGTTTCCCGCGCCCTTCCACTCCCGGGAATAATTGGATTAAATCATGAGTTGATCGTAGGGTGCCCTAAAGTTCTAAATTTAGGTTCTGAGGTTATAGTCGTCTTGTATGTTCGGTGCTGGTGCAGCCCCGCGGTGCAGGTAAGGATGAGATCGGGGAGATTGGAGGTCTGACGGGCTGGGTGTTCACAGCCTGGGGGGTGTTTGTGTCCTCGGGGGTCCCCTCCAGGCAGAGGAGCGGGTTCCGTGTCCCAGATCCCTGAGCGTGTGACAACGTGCCACCGCGTCGTCCCTCTGAGGGTCTTCCTTCCATCTCCCCGCACAGGGGGGAGGCAGAACCACAGCTCTCTCCAGCTCCGCTGCTTTTGTTTGTAGGGAAAGGAGGGGAACCTCCTCGTCCTCTTTTCTAG
The DNA here is from genome assembly GCA_003697955.1 of Calidris pygmaea. Classification (NCBI taxonomy): domain Eukaryota; kingdom Metazoa; phylum Chordata; class Aves; order Charadriiformes; family Scolopacidae; genus Calidris; species Calidris pygmaea. Next base: position 43,381 of record QJSC01027864.1, read on the forward strand.
TCCTTCCGTGGCGCAAACAACCGGGAACCGGCGCTTTGCATCTCCCCTGCAGCCTCGCCAAGGGAAGGCAGCGTCTGTGCCTTAAAACGATTTTTACAAATGCTTGAAGTCAGAGTGAATCCAGGTGGTTAAAACCCAGGTTCGACATAAGCTGGAGGCTTATGATAAAAACTAAACTCTTTAGTCTTGCCCTTGGCAAACAAAAAAACTTCATGTTTTTCCAAACTTTTCTCTTGTTAGTTTTCCTGTTCCGGCTCAGGTTTTTTGGTCTTTTTATTTTTTTAAACTCTTGGGCGGTGAGTTCTCCCTGTGTTTGCCTGTGCCTCTGGAGCTCTCTCGGAGCTGGGAGGGGAGACGAGCCCCAACGTTTGTTCCACACAAACCAGTTCCAGGAGTCGTTCATTCCGTGGAGCGTCAGCAGCTTTATAGCGAGGATTCCGTGCCCTGTAAAGCTTTATTCACGGGGTTGAATAAAGGTGTTTTTCCTCTCTGGGTAGCTCTGCATATTTATCTCCCAGCTTAAAAAAGGGGGAGGGGAAAAAAGGAATCCGTTAGAAAAAAATGAACTTGTGTAGGGCTTTCTGCCATCGCTTCTTTTTCTGAGGGAGGAGGAGAATATTTTAGGGGAAATATTTGCCCCCCCTCCCACCTTAAACCTTTAGAGCTTTTTGTCGCAGAAGGAAAACTGTGAAAAAAAAAAAAATGTCTCTAATGGCCATTCTTTTCCAGATTGTCCCTTGTCTGGCAACAGCTCATGGGGACACTTGGCTGTTTGTAATTCAAACGCCTCGATTTTTACCACTGAGTGATATTAAGGGGACAAATGCTTGTCCAGTTACCAAAATAGGATTTTATCTTTTCTCTGCTGGTCACACGATGCCGATTTAGACCCGGTTCTCAGCCGTTTTCCCTACAGAAGAGTAAATTTTAGGCCTCATTAGATCTGCAGGGAAAACACGGCCTCGATAGCGCTACAGGGAGAGAGGCTTATTGCTGGGTTTGCAAGGGAAGAATTCGGTGCTGTTGAAAGTCTCCCTTAAAACTCAAAAAAATGAAAATAGGAAAGAAGTTTGTGAGCTGGCGCAGGGGGTGTTTGGAGGTACCAAGAACAGGGAGAACAGAACAACCCTGTCAGCGGCTCCCTGTGCTCGGATTTTGATCAGGAACGAGGAGGTAGATCCTGCCGTGGGAATATCGATGCCCCATGGACTATTTTTAAATCTTTCCCCATTTTTTTTTGGGGGGTGTGTATGTAGGAGGCAGAATCTCTCTCTCTCTGGCTGTTCCCTCCCTAAGTCACCGACCTGGTTTTAAGCACCCACGATCCTGAGGGTGCTTTTAGCACCCGGGGAATGATTTTTAACTGAAAAAGATGGACTTTAAAGTCTGCTGCAGTCCCGCTCGGATAACCCAGGCATTCTCTTTTTTTTGGTCTTTTCTTCACCCAATTTGAGGCTGTTATTTAACTGATTCCATGCCCGTGGCAACTGTAATAAATGGCTTTAAATGCTGGGCAAAAAAAAAAAAAGCGCCACTTCTATCAGGCGATATTAAAAAAAAAATAATATATATATCCCAACTCTAGAGAGCTGTGGTTTGGGCTGAGTTTTTAAGAAAAAGCATTTTGCAGGAAGAGAGGTGTCCACCCGCGCCCGTTCCTCTCCTGACCTTATGGGGGGACCCGCGGGGCTGGAGGTTTGTGATACAGGGAGCGATTCCCAGGGGGAATTTTTTGGCTTGTGTGCGGAAGAGGCTGCTTTGGAGCTCAGATCTCTTGCCGGTCGGTTCTCGGGAGGGAAGGAAGTACTTGAGGGAAAGGCCTCCTGCTCGTTCCTGGCCTCAGCGTGCCCAGGTTTTAGCAGGAACCGTTGGATAAATGTGGTGGCTGAACTTGTTCCTTCCGGGATTTCCCTGTCCCGGAGAAGCAGCTTCACCTGGGCTTGTCCTCGGTGTGGAGCAGCCCCGTGGCCTTCAGAACTCTGCTCCCTTCCCAGAGTCCTCTTCCCATCCCAGAATTTCCACCCTCCCATCCCCCCGCAAAAAAAAAAACTTAAAAAAAAAAAAAAATCATGTAAATTTGAAAATAACTTGGTGATTTTCTATCTCTTGAAATTCAATGTACATTTGTTACAATGTACAGTGCTTTTTAACTACACTTGTATATTAAATTATTTAATAGTTTTTGCTTTTCAGTATCTTTTGTATGTAGCAGAGATTAAAACAAGGACCTCACAACTGAAGTTCTTCCTAATTTTCCAATGCGTGTGTAAAGTTGAACAGAAAACTAGAAGTTTACAGAGAATGTTCTGTTTAAGTGCTCGGTCTCTCTGATTTGATTTGAACAACGTATTTCTAAGCTTTCTTGTCCAATCATTTAATTCTCTCTAGAAACAAACACGAAGTCTTTTATGAGCTTCTAAAAAAAAAAAAAAATACTATTCTTCTAAAGATGTAATTTAGAGAAGTGTACAGTTTTTTTCTCTAGTATTTTTAAAGGAGTAGCAAGAACTTACCCAGGAGCATCTAATCACTGTTTTGTAGATAGTGTAAAAACTTCCATGTGTATAGAGAATGCAGTCTGGAGAAGTGGTTGCCTGTTGTATTTCATTTCCTACAGTGTGGACATCAGAAAGGCCCACAAACGCAGTAAAAAAAAAAAAACAAAACAAAAAAAAAACCTTAAAAAATCTAGATTTGGCAGCTGGGGAATTTTAAATAAAATAAAAATCCTGAACTTCACCCCCTTCGTGCACTCCCCGTGACACTGGGAGCTGATAAAACGTTAGGGCCTCCCGTTGCTTCGCTGCCCGTGGCCACACCGTGTTCCGTGGAACTTCACTGCTTTAATTTTATTCAGTTTTTTCCAGACTCCAGAAAGTAAAACGATGATGGAAGGGGTTCAGTAAGGTCCCCTTTTCCTTTAGAGAATTACTGACCTCTCCACATCCCGCTGGATGAACCTTTTTCCTATAGTTTTGTTGTTTTTTGTTTTTTTTTTCCCCTGACATTCGGCAGGCCAGAAGCCGGTGAGGAGGAAAATGGTGTCGGTGGTTCCGGCTTGTACAGAACCGGGGGAGAAATCGGGATGAAAATAACACCCCTCTGTGCTCTTCTACTGTCCCCTCTTTAGCGAGTGTATTTAATTGTTCCCTGCGGTGACCCTTTGGATGTTCTGTTGGGTTTGGACGCTGTAGCGTTACGTGTCGGTAGCTCTCCCCAAGTAGCAGGACGTGCTCCTTCCCCGCGCTGTAAATACAGTAACTCGTGTCAGGAGATGGAACCGGGGGCAGGACTTTGTTGCCTTGGCTTCCTCTCGTTTTCTATATTAGAAGAATTTTTAAATAAAGTTTAATTTTACTTCTTCTAGCCGTTTGGAGAATACTAATTCCTTGAGTTGATCTGGAGGAAATCCCTATCTGGGTCCAGAGATGCTGGAACCCAGATAGGTGTTGGGGTTAAAACAAGACATTTGTGGATTGCTCAAACGTGGAATTTTTCTTGTGGTTTTCTTTCTTTTACGTGCATATTTTTACTTACTTCTGGGTCAGAAGTATTTTTCACGGCAGTTGTGCAGTCAAAACGGACGCTGACTAGATTCAGTCTTAAGAATGGCAACGGGTTTCATGGAGATGGCTTTTTTTTGGTCGTTCAGCCCAAAATTGGAATGGTTCTGGCGGGTATTTTTACATTTTGAGCTTCGATTTAAAAGGAAGAAAAACTGCTGAATTAATTTGGCTGCAAAAAAAAACAACTCCAAAGCAACTAAAAAAATAATCTTAAAACTTACTGCATCCGTCCTTTTCCAAAACATCCCCTGAATTCCAGCACAGAAGCCGAGCAGGTTCTGTTCCAACAAGTTACTCACTATCTGAAGATTTTAACCCAAATGGCAGCTTCCTTTCTGTCGGAAACAGGACTGGGCTGTGCTGACCCTCGGCTCCCTGTACCCTGGTTATCTGCGGTTCCTTCCTCGGACAAAAAAAAACCCACATCGGGTATAAAGGGAGCTATTGTCGCCTTCTCTCTGTGTCCTGCCTCCTCCATCGGCTCCGGAGCCTCCCCCGAAGCAGAGGATGTTCCTGGGGGGAAAATTCCACCTGAAGCACATTTTCAAATCCATCAGTGAGAGGTTCAAAAGTTTGGTGCTTGCCTAATAGAGCCCCAGCTGGAGTAGATCCTCTTTGTGTTTTACTGGGTAGAGGCTCCTCGCGAGCTGACAAAGCCAAATTAAGATGCAAACTTAAGAGGCCGAGTTTTCTTTTGTCACGTTATGAGCTTATTCCACTTAAATCCTTAGTTTGAAACATAGAAAATGGATCTTCCAATCTTTGCTAGGACGAGCGGATTGTCCTTGGCAGACGGCAAAGCCTGCCATTGCCTGGGTAAAATTCTAAAGATTCAGTAAAATTCGGTTAAAAAATGAAAAGATTTCTGGCAACAACTTTACCAAACTCCTAGGTGATAAAATGCATCCTGCGCTAGACCTGTTTGGAAACTCTGCTGATGACACATTAACGAAGTCAGGGGAGATGCCCGGGATCCGTGTGTGTTCCTGCCTGGATTAAAGCCTCCCTTCAGAAGGCTCCAGCCCTTTAGTAGTTACCCACAAAGTTTTGACTGGCCCGAGGGCAAGCCAGTGGCTTCAGGAGTCAATTAACCAGTCATTAACCAGAGGGAGAACTGGTCCTGGGCTGCGCTGTTAACCCTGAAGTCGTTTGTAGCTAAAAACTGTCGTGTACAAAGGGGTGGAAGGAGGTACTTTGGAAGCAGAAAAATTGTGTTCAGTCTTACAGCCAGGAGATTGAACAGAAACTTGTTACAGAAATGGTGAATCTTTAATCTCTGGGGGAAAATGTGAAAAGCTGAGGGTGTTGGAGCTTTCCTGAGCAAAGGCTGAACCTGCTCCAGGAGCCGGAGGGAGGGATGAGGCCTGGATTCTGGCTCTGCTTCTACTCTTTTCTCACAAAAGCCTCAAATCTGTGCCTCCTGCCTTCCCCGCCCCAGTAACACGGGAGGCACGGGCTCGGTGAAGATCATGAATGAAAAGAATAAGCATTCCCTCACTTTTATTCTTTTTAAACAAGCACTTAAATAACCGGATACGGAGCCGCGTGTGATGCTGTGCAGAAAACAACTGCTGAGAGATGGGTTGTAAATACAGCGCAGTTCCTGTGGCTTTATTTACCCTNTTTTTTTTTTTTTTTTCGCGGGAATGCCGTCGTTCGGGGAATCTGAGGGGGGAAAGTTAATTTATTAATTCCTTTCTCCCCCCTTTCTACGCGCTGTCTTGGCCCGGGGGGTGTCGATAACCCTGAGGGGGCGGGAGCGGGGAGAAGGTGATAGACCCCGACAGGGGGAGGCTCCGCGGAGCCGCACAAGGGTTAAAGTCCCTTCGCCAGCTCCGGCGGTGGAGGGGGGGGGGGAATGATGGTATCGGGGCCCCGTGGGAGGCTCGGCCGGCGGCGGGGGAAGGTCTGCGCACCCCTGCCCCAGCCCCGCGGGGGAAACGGGCGTGACTCACCGCCACCGCGGCCTGCCGGGGCTTGCCGGGACCCGGCTCCTTCCCCCGCTTCACCCCTTTCCCCCCCACAACGCCCCGGCGGGACGGGGGGGACCCTTCCCCGCCGCCTCACGGCCTTTCCCCCCCCCCAACTCCCCTCACGGAGCGACCCCGCCGCAGGCCCCTATCGGAGGCCCCAGGCCGCCCTGCGCGGGCCGGATAAGGGCCGCCGGCGGCTCCGGCCCCTCCCCGCGGGCAGCGAATCACCTCCGTCGGTGCCGGGCAGGGGATCCCGGCTCCCCCCCCACCGCACCCCGGCCCGGGCCCGGCCCGTTCCGCCGCCGCCACCGGGTCGCGGGGAGAGGGGGGGGGCGGCCGAACCCCGGCGCCTCACAACCCCGCCGGCCACGCCCCCCTCCCCTCGCGCCGCGCCGCCCATTGGCTCCCGTGCGCCCCGCCCACCCAGCGCCTCACGGCGCTTATTGGCCAGCCTTCCCGTCGATCAAAATCCCGCCCCGCCTCTTTTCCTCACCGCTTAGTAGGTGGGGCGGGGCTCTGGCTGCGATTGGCTGGCGGAGCGGGCAGCCCCAGCTTTTGATTGGGCGCCGCAGCCGTCCCGATC
>QJSC01027864.1:50620-64017 GCA_003697955.1 Calidris pygmaea
AACAACCAACCCAAAAAAACAAACAAACAAACAAAAAAAACAACAACACCCCAACAACTAAAACTTGGGGCCACCCGGGCCGGGCTGGGTGTAGCCGGCTCCGGAGCAGGCCCGGGGAGAGGCCGGCGGCTGGAGAGGGAAGGTGGTGCCAGGGAGGGGAGGGAGAGTGAGGTTTTTTTGGTGAGGAAGGTACCAGGAATCCTGAGAGAAGCCCCAGTGGTGGTTGCTCTGGGGGGGTGTGTGTTGGGGGGGGGGGGGGGAACCCCCGCTATCCCCCTCCCCAGACGCCCCACAGTGAGAGAAAGTGTCACTGGGGCGATGGGCAAAGTTCTGTCCCGGGGCAGCAAAAAGCACCACCACCACCAAAAACAAACAAACAAACAAACAAAAAAAAAAACACCTAAAAAAATGGAGGGTCTGGCGTGGGTGAGGCGTCCCTGGGAAGGGTGAGGCCACTGACGGAGGGGACCTGCTCAGCAGGAACAAAAAAACTGGTTGCTTGCTGGAGAGTGCCAGATGGGTTGAATTCACGACAGGACTTAAGATGGAGGTGTTTTGTGGGGCTGATGCCAAAGAGGAGTCCCAGTCCCCCCCCCCACTGCCGAGATGCGCCGAGGTTGTGCGCGCGCAAAGATTGAGAACCAGGCTCCTTTTCACAAATTTGAAAACCCCACTGTTGCGTTCGCCTCGACCACTTTCTTTTTCTGGCAGCGTTCTATCTCTGTACTACTTTTTTTTTATTTTTTTGGGGGGGGGGATTTAGTTTGTACGCAAGACAAGCTCTATTCAAAATAAAGTTATATCCTGTCTGTGGTCTACCACCTTCTCCTCGCCCCCAGCTATCTGCCATGTTTCACAGAACCTATCTAGAGGGCTTCTTGAAAATCTTAATTCATTATTAGTTTTCTATCTGTCTACCACTCTTTTTTTCCTGTCTTTGTGATAAGTGTGGTGAAAAGCTAGAGAGAGTATCAGGGACTGTATGTACGAGCCGTGTATGCTGTGGCAGTTGCTATAGGTAAGAGAATGTTGTCAGTTTTGAGTATTTAGAAGTAACTTCAGAAATTTTGACTCTTCACAGCATTTTAGCAGCAAATTCCAAACCAAAAAAAAAAAAAGGGAAGAAAAAGCTTTTCTTTTGGCTTTAACTTGAGAAAGATCCTTAAATATAACTCCTGAACAACTTAGAAATTGGGGGTACAAATAGTTATTCAAACTGGCTGAATACAAAGCACTATTAAAGGCAAAGAAAACTGTGGGAAATACTTTGGTATTCTTCATAACTGTCCCAAACACAAAGTTTTAAGAAAGAAAACGTGTCTTTTTAGTGGGCAGTTTTCTTTTAAGCCACAGTTTGAGTTTTTCTTCTAATCTCAATTTCAGTAGTACAGATGACTTCTTTTTTCCCAGACTTTCTCAAGAGTTTAATGACACATCTTACATGAACCTGAGTACGCAAACTGTTCAAACAGTGCTCGATCTTCCAGAGAGTGAACCAGATGATGTTATCACACAAATACAGCTGAAAGTCCGGCTGTGTACCAGTGGTCCCTAAATCCTGCTGGCCCGTGGGCTACTATCTGAAGCAAGGAAAATGCCACAGGCTGTTTCATGTCTCCAGTTGGCTTCATTTCGAACATCTTAATTTCCTGTGTCCGTGAGCAATTTCACAAGGTCTTGCAGGAGGAAACTTTGTCTATAAGTGATGAGTAGGGGACCGCAAATAACAAAATTTTGTTTAAAAAAAGTACACAAACACTCTAATTTTGCTTTTGCAAGCTACTTGAAGAATGTGAATTAGCTTTCCTCCAAAGTTAATTATCCAGCTTCCATCACTGCAGTCTTAAGTGCTTCAAGGATACTGCGTACGAGGCAGAACCACTGAACATTAACCTTATTGTAGCAAAAAATAAAAGGCCATTGCTAGGTTTACGTGTAACTGGATGTCTCTTATCTTGAGAAGAGTTCAGCTGTTTGGGCCAAAGGGAGGTTTTCACCCCAGTATCTTCAGCTTGAATTGGGGAGTCGGTCGAGTCGCAGGAGAAACTGGCTTGTACAAAAGGCAGGTGGGGGATTTAAAAGTAATAGTGGTGACTTATTCAGTGGGTCACAGCCACACTTTTAGCAGCGCTCCCGAGGGAACAGCGGAGACAGCCCTAAAACGTTTCCTGGTAGTAGTGTAATGCTGCGGAATGAGGGCTTGGAGCTTTTTTACTGCCAAGGCCAGAATGAGCTGGAACAGTGAATTACAAATTACGGTTTTCAGAACTTCTGGGCCACTTGCATCCCTTGACATAGACATTTCCACTGAGGAACTGAGCAGTACTGATGGGCCACTGCCACAGTCTGAATAGATCTCTATGAAATATCTCATATTTCTTGCTCAGAACAGAACTTTCCAGGAAGATGTGTGAGGAATATTTACCTATTCTGGCTTGCTGGTCGGGTCCCCCATTCCTCGCAGAACGCTGGGGTTCCATCTCATCTGGATTTTGGGGTTGACTCAGAGTATCTAGTTTCACAATTTTGGTGTGCAACCAAAAATATCAATGGATGTTGCAGCCAAAGAACAATGAGAGAAGACACACTGTAAGAACCCCTCTTTTCTGACTAATTCCTGTGTAAGTTTTTGGAATCCTTACCAGTGCTGTTACCAGCCCAGGTCTGTAAACTGCAGGCGTTTGAGCTGCCATACCGTGTCCATACTGGTGGGCTGGCTGTTGAAGGGCACCTGAGAGCATCTCCAGAGCCCAGCAGTCATACCTGTGTGGTTGGTTACCTGTAGAGATGCCATAAGTTACTTTTAGAATGGGATAATAAATATCTTTTACCCAGGTAAAATAAATCACATCAACCAAATCCATTGATCCATCTTAATCACGGGAGAAAATGCTGCTCTGGGTCCTCAGTAGAGTTAGAGGAGAAGGCTTACAAACGTGGAGAGGAGGACAAGAATTCCCATTGTATGACTGCATCCTCCCTGCCTTTTCACTTGAGTCATTACTTTTAACCCAGTAGGTTTCTAGATTTGCAAAATAAGCAAATCGGTGCTAGTTGTGAAGAATCCAAGGTTGAGCAACCTGCTGTGGTGGGAGGTGTCCCTGCCCGTGGCAGGGGGGTTGGAACTCAATGATCTTTAAGGTCCCTTCCAACCCAAACGATTCTATGATTCGATGAATACTCTGTGGAAAACACCATTTCCCTGGAGCTGGGTACGTGGACGTCCCGTGGCCACCTGTGAGTTGTTGTGTCTTTATTGTAGTTTCATTTTATGATGGGTTCTTTGTGCCAGCCGTGACATCACCCTGTGGCTTCCGTGGCTGAGGACAGATCCTGTCCTTGCTGCAAGAGAATAATCTGGGTGGCAGTGAAAAGCTGAAATATTGGAACCGTACCTGCAGTGTTGGCTTTTTGGTTGCCTGGTGCAGGAAACCAGTGGCCTTAAACTCTCAGAGGTATTTTCAGGATTTTTCCATCTTTTTTCCTGGTTTTGCCACCCGTAGCAGCTTTCTCTTTGCCAGAAAACTCCATCTTCTAATCCGCTGCCCTTGCTAATAGCCTCTTACAAATTCTTTAAGCTTATGCAGCTGAACCCGCTTGCCCAGCTGGTGAGATGTGGAAGGTCCAAGGAGGCTGGAGATGGTTGGCATTTGGTGACAGCATCTGGGCTTTGGGTCCCACGGACCCCGATCAAACACCTTCACGGCTGGGGAACCTTTGCTTGGTTTAGCCCGTTGTTACCAGAACATACGAGACTTGCCGTTGGGACTGCCAGTATAAAATCAAGTAGGGTTTTTTTTCCTAGCTATTTAGATTTCACCATTTTTTCAATGCACATGCAACATGATTACCGATAAACTGTAAAGCATTATATTTTTAATTTATAGATGAGTATCTCCAAAGAGCGTCTGAGCCCAAATACAGTTGCCTTGGCTCCTGTGTGCAGACCAGTTACACTATCCTTCAACAATTGATTTATATAACTGAAATAGCTAGGGAAGTGAGAAATTTCCTTCCTCTTAGGATACAATGCCAAGGATGTCAAATCTCCGGAGAGCCCGATGATAAGAACTGGGCTGTCCTTCTTTTGCAGTTATTAAACAAGTATCTGATTAGAGCACTGAAACCCTTTTTTTTTTTTTTCCCTGAGAGCCATCTCTTGGCAGGGCCTTGGGAGCAGCACGTAACCAGGAGCAGGATCTGGTGCCCGCGAGGGATCTCCCCCACGGCCTTTGCTCGGTAGGATTATTTGGATTCGTTGTGCAGGACGGATTTCAGATTGGAAAACAGCTCTCCAAAGTCTGCCTCTTGCCACAACGAAGCGTTCTCCTCTTCTTCCTCAACTGATTCTTGTTCCTATTGAGCAGCCTGTATTTTATAACATAAAGACTAGGGGTGTTTTATACCGTAAAGACTCCATATGCAATTTGTGATGTACTTTGAAACCATAGGAGTATTTTGGAAGAAGAAAACCCCTAATCTTGGTCTTCCAATAAAAGCTCTATGTTAATTCTGGGAGGGTGGTCTCAGCAGAGCGCTCTGAGATTTATGCTTCAGGAGTTCTGTAAACTCTTAAGCAAGAACCTCTAGTCGCTTTATGAATACCTTTCCCTTGAAATCGGCCTTAAAAAAATAAGACCAGTAATGACTGAACCCATCAATCCTAAATTTAGAAATGAATCTAATTTATAAGCCTCGCTTTTCAGCAGGAAAGCAGGTTATGGAACTGACCTAGTATAGTGCTGTTGGGGGAAGAGAGGCGACTTCATAGAACTGAAGTTAGAACGAGCAGGGGGTTAGGGGAAAAGACTGGCTTTTTAACGTGCTGATAATAAACATCTTACTACCAGAAGGAACAATGTTAATAAATGTTTATAGTAAACATGGTATAAGGCTCTCCTAATCCTCGTGAAAATACAGAGGTTTTCAATACGCAGCATTCTCCAATAACAAGCTGGTGGACTTTATTTAGATCAGTAAAACCTGGCTGTTCTGTAAAGTAAAACCTCTGCTTTCTCTCAGACCTTTGGCTTTACCCGACTGTGTATTGCTGGTAACATCACTTTATGGTAGGGCTTTGTTGGCACCTTGTAAATACACAGCCAAGTCCTTGAGAATTCCAGGTAACAAAGGACCTCTGAGTATTCATCTTTTAAAAATAACAACATGAGTTACAGCAAACCGAGGTCACGTTGAACTGTCAAACTTCTGTTCACCTCTGAAAGTTTAAACCAAAGTTGTTTGAGAGGTACAGATAACTTGCTTGCTTGGGCTTGACCTGATAAAAATGTTAATAAATTTAATTACAACCAAGGAGGTGATTATGTAGAGAAATGGCACGGTTGTCTTTGGGTGCAATGCAAGTCCCAATGCAGTGCTGATCCCTGGGTGGATGCTTGAGGAACCAGGAACGACTGGGCACTCCCTTCCACGACTGTGAGGAAGATGCTCGATTTTATTGAAGGGACAGTACTCTGCATGTGTTTTGCTCAAAGTTCCTACTTTTTGCTCTTTATCTACCTTTTATTGCAGTCACTTTTAAACCAGGATTGTACTAAGTTCGTTTCATCTCTGTTGCAAGATTTCTCCGTTTGATGTCAGGTCTCTGCCTGGCTCCCTCCAAGGCTACCTTGGTTTTGGTGCTGGAGATAATCGGTGTGCTAAGGTTAATCACAGTCTGAAATTTAACCTCCATGCTTTTGTCTGTAGCTGAGCAGTAACCCCACTCTTTGGGGTAAGAAGGGCTTTACTTTCAGTAAAAAAAAAAACAACCAACAAACAGTTAAGACTGAAGCTAATTCAGTGAAAAGATGATTTTGTACACAGCCAGCCTCAGCGTTCATACACAGTATGGGTTTTAGCAACAGGGAGAGCATGAATCATGTGCCTGTCTGCATATTTAAAGAAATCTAAAGAGTAATCTGACAATGTTTTGGAGGACCCTATATCTATTTTCATCAAAACTGTATCACTGGAAACAGAAGCTCTTGCATAGGCAGAACTTATAATTAATACAAAATAGGTTCCATCAACTCTTTATTTCTCAGTTACTCCATCCTTAAGCATCTTTAGCCAGAACTCGTCTGTTAAACCACAGAGAACTGTCGGTGTCGGGGCATCCATACAGACAGATCCCTGATTGTGCGAGCGTTAATCTCCGTTAGGAATCTCGCCTGATGCTGGATTGACAGAATAAACTACTGGGAATTGCTCAAATACATCTGTGGAATTTAGGTGGAGTTCTCCAGGCTGCAACTACAAACCCGTTTTCCTTGTGACAGACATTCCCTACACGCTCTGAAACCCTTAGTTTGTGGGGTCTGAACTGTAAAAACAATTCCTTCCTGAATCGGGGCTTTTCTGTGTCCAGTTTGCCAACTGGTAAACACCGACTGTGTGTGTGTGTGTGTGTGTGTGTTCAAATCTGATTAATAACCATGCATTACTAACAGTGACAACCCAGAGTCAGTAACGACCACCTCCCGCAATTTCCAAGACACTTTGGCGGATAAACACAAACCCTACTTGAAAATACTTTTTGGACCCTTTCAGGTTTAAGATGGGTGACCTGGAAATCCACAGCTCGGCTGAGCAGCACAGGCTGGCTTTCAAAAATCACAATCTTTGGTACAGGTTCCCAAAAACAGCAGCAGAGCCCTGTGCAGGGACATCCCACCTGTGTCAGGGGGAGAGAGCAAAGATTTCACCATGGCATCTAGGACTTAATTTCCTGGAGAAAGGAATCATTTCAGCCCAAAGCATACCAGTCAGCCTAACTGGTCCACTCAAGGATAAAAGCTGGTTTTCTAGAAAATGGGGTAGCACAAATCGAGCTTTTGGTCTGTTCTGCTCCACATTTGGGAAAAAACTGTCAGTTATTGAGGTCATGCTTATATTTCCCCCATTACCTCTAATTTGGAGGCTGGTAACGACCAAAACACCGGAGGAAATGTCATATACATTTTAATTCTACGAGCGCCTCCTAAGAACAGGGGGTGCATCGACTCTCTTTTCTCCCGCCTTCATGGCTTAGGGTTTCAGAGTATATGGACACGGATACTTGCGTGAATTAGGAATTTAAACATTTTTTAATCAGGAGTCAACAGAAAAAAATACACACAACTGGAAGGGTTCATTACTGCACTCGGGAAGCCATCCGTTCTTAAAATTACCCAGTTTAATAGCCCAGGGGGTCCTGTAGCTCTGGGAGAGCCCCCACCCTGAGGAGCTTACCAGTTAGGAGTGGCGATATCCAGTGTGTGTGTGTAAGGGGGGGGAGGAAATTAACAGCTAATAATAAAATTACCTGATTGCATGTGCGGACCATGGCACAACCTTGTTTTCATTTAAAAAGGACCGGTGTTAAGTGATGAGTAGTGCAGCTGACGCAGAACAAGCCGCTGCTGGGTCGCAGACCCCTCGGAAGCAGATTCCCCTGGTGCTGAGCAGCCCAGAGTCTGGTCTGGGAAGGGGCTCCACGCTGGAGAGGGGACTGGCGAGAGCGAGCCTTATCTTTTGCACAAAATGATAAAAACAGTGAGGTCCGTGAGGGTTCCTGGTCTTTTGGTGTATCACACTTAAGAGGCTGCAGAGGAGACCGTTAAAAACAGGCTGGCGGGTCCGGTTGGAAAAGATTCTGGGGGAATATTCAGTGATTGATACAGTCAGCAGGAAGGGGGCCTGAGGTCTCTGTAGGTGTGCACCCACTGATTCCAGTTCCTGCTTCTCCCGGCACCGTTCGTGGCATTAAAACTTAACAGAAAGTCAAGTTACAGGGAAGCTCTGAAGAGTTTTCTGCAACCGGTTAGTTCTTCTTTTAATCAGGGTCAAGTACTGATGAGCCACGTGACGACCATCAGTAAACAAGCAAGAGGTGCTTGTTTACAGCCATTCCCTCCGATAAATGGCTCCCTGGGTCTGACTCACTGTTTGCCAGCAAAGCATTTGTGTCCCAAGCTGCAGATGACAAGAGGGAGCGATCTGAGACGGGCGGTGGTGGTGGACCAGTTTTCAGGAGGTTGAGATGTCCTCTGGCAGATCTTTAAATAACAGCAAAGCTGGGCGAACTTTGTTCTCTCCCACTTCCGAGCACAATCGATAGTCCACGAAGCGCTTGTTGAATTGGAGCAAAGCTCCCAATATATCCTCTTCCAACCATAAAAGTGCTTATTAGAGAGAGGGTCAGATAATCTCACACTTCTCGGGACAGCAGTATCTGCATACGTCCGCTGCTTTCCCCGTTTCCTCAATAACTTACTGATCTTTTAATTTCTCTCCGCTCCAGAAAGATTAATTTTCATTTCTATTGAGGGTCAGTCACCTCACTGCTTAGATCCTGGAATCCTGACTGGTTCCGATCTCGCGTCCTGCTTTGCTGCAGTTATTCCCAGTGGGTGGGAGACAGGCAAAGAGATCATAGAGTGACCCCTCAAGCGTCTCAGGTTCTTCTTGTCAAAAGGCACCAGTTTACCAGCACATCCCAGTCCTGAACTTCTTACCCAAAATTCTGTCTGGAGCAGCTGGTGGGAGCCGCAGCTTGCACTTGCGTGGAAATAGTTTCAGCGTACAATAAGTGAAGGACCATCTCTTGGTCTCAAGCCTATGGAATTCCTTTCATTCTTAGCATAAGCCATCTTAAAATTAAGATTTTCAGTACTGTTACAGCAATGCTTGTAGTTTTCTCCTTTTTTTTTTTTTTCCCTTTAACTATTTAAGGATGTAGCCTGTTAATTTCGAACTTGTGAAAGGTAAAAAAATCCCATCCTTTACAAGGTGTTGGGGTTTGATTGGTTTCAAAAAAGATAGAGGGTTGCAGTCCGTGTTGTGCCCGTGTCAGACTCCAGGCCAACACACACACGCTCAGCAGCCGCCCCCTTCTTATTCAGAAGATAAACCCTGGTCCGTCTCCCGAAGGGTGGGAATGAGGTGACTCTAACAGGTAGAGCCGCCCGGTTGAAGCAGCAGCAGAGGGATCTGTGCTCCTGATTTGTGGGTCCTCCAGACCATCACCCCGCTTCGGAGTGGCGTTCTCTGCCTTTACCAAGACACGTATCGGCCATTGAGCCCGAGAACTCGTTCGGCCTGTTCCGTGTGCCAATATTAGCATGTTCCCATGCGGCTTAACATCTGCCGGTGGTTGCAGGAAGATGACCAAGTCTAACAGATCTGGCTTGAGCTTGGCTTGTTCTTCTCTGACCTACATTCCCCTGTGCCCTGGGAAAAGGCTTCATCCCGTCCTTTCTTCTCTTTTAGGGGACACTAGTGAACGTGGCCTGAATTGTTTGGGTTCTTGTCTCACACCCCCATACCAAGTTCTGCTATTGTCGCCACAAAATGAACGTATGCTATAGTGGGTGACATTGTTATGAAGACTATAGATAGTGTGGTATTAAAATATGCAAGAAGGATGAAATACTTGGTCCATATCATCGATGGACTTTGCATTTGGAATGAGGGAAATACCTTTGGAAGAACAATTTAATAGTTGGACTTTGTGGCTCCGGCAAAGTTTGGCTTCTGTGATGAGATGTTGAGCTTTAAAGTAGAGTCCAGGGTGCGTAACGTCAGTTTGGGTTGTCAGAACGAGTGTTTACGCTGTTCTCTGGGTTTCTGCCACATTCTTAAATTAAAATCTTGCGCAAGTGAGTGCTGGGGCAGGGGGAACTGGAGGGACTTGGGGGGGTACGGCTTCCTCTGGGGCCACCCATGCGTGGCCGGTCCAGGCACCGTGAGTGTCACCAACCGATGCCCTCCTTCCAGCAGTGTCACCTCGGTGACTCACTCAGGACGTGCCAGCTTTCCTTCTCCCATCTGACTGCGCTCTGCTCCGCACTTAATTGGGTAGCTTTAATCAAGGCCCAGGTGAGAAATGGTGAGGTAATAATGGTCTGGTATTGCTTTACTGGGCATCACTTGACTCGTGACGAGGGAAGGATTTGCAAAAGTTTAGCTGTTAAGGGCTTCCTTGATTCTGAACTATTGGATTTTAATTTAAAGCTAGTATTTAATTTAGATTAAAATCCAATAATGTTAGTAATATAATGCTGCCAACTTCAATACAAGTGCAGTATGGTGACGCCTGGTGCCCAAGTATTTAGTTAGAAGGTACAGGGTCCCAAAAATTCGGATGAAAAGTGCACTGACACTCGGCTGTGAAGATTTTAGGTGCTATTTTAAGTAGGAGAGGGGACTGCTTTAATGGTATTTTAGCAATACTCTCATTGGCAAATGCTCTCTACCTGGCAAAGGGGTTTATATATTAAAATAGGGATAAGGTACCGTTTATTTATTAATTGCTGTCTCAGGTGCCTGGTTTGCCTTGTTTGGACCTAAGTAGCCTCAGCTTTATTTTTTTTCTGAACACAAGATTTACGTACCTCCAGAATTCCTCCCCAGACCCCAGCTCTTTCAGAGTCTGATAAATCCAGGTAGATTGATTTAATTAGCTTTTTCCCTAATTCGCAGCAGCTTCATAAAGGTGCTGTGAACAAGAGTTTTCACGGCACATACATGTTTCTAGGAATGCACAGGTCTGTGGGCTCGGGGTTTCTCCTGCTGGTAGGGCCACTGAGTGGCCACACTCCATTGTCATGGCAGGAACATCACTTCGTGTCCCCGTTAAGCAGTGACAGCGCTGATACACCTTCCAGGTGACAGAATTATTCACAGTCCCCCTTAACGCTGCGCCGGTACCGTCCCCCAGCAGCACCTCGCTGGGCCCCAGAGAGAAGCCAGGCTTTATTAAAAAATTAAAAAAAAAAAAAATCAGTAGCTGGTCTTAAACCACCCTTACTCTGGATATTTTCTAAATAATCACTTCCTTTGATATTTTAGGTTAAGCAGGTGGAAGGAAAAGTTAAAAAAAAAAGTGTTCTTTTCAGTCTGCGGCAGTGTTTCTGTGCGTGGGGTCTGAGGAGTGTGGGTGGGTGCGTTGGATTATGCTGACCTGACCCGTAACTGCTAAAAATGAGTTTTCCCCAGGAATATATTCTCATGGGGAGGGTCCCGGGGGGGGGAAATGTTGGGGATTTGCCCCCAGGTCCCACTGCGGTGGTGATGCCGGGGGGAGACTGCTCTCCTGGCAGTCGAGGGCACCTGCAGCCTTTTGACAAGGGGTTGCCCATCATTTTAACATAAAAAAACCCCAATAATTGACGAGACCATGGGTGTTGTGGTGAGTGGGAGGCAAAGTGAGGGTGCAGAGGAGCGAGCCGGCGCTGTCGGGAACCCTTTGGGCTTGGATGTGGGGTGTGATCAGGGGCTGTAACCCACCAAGAGGGTCTCCATCCTTTCACAGCACCTACAAATTAACTTTCAGCCTTAGAATTAAGTCATCAAAGCCTGGGAAAAAAAAAAAAAACAAAACACATGCTCCATCACTAATTATTCTGCTTCTAAATCTCTTGTGATAAGTATCACACCTGGTGAGGAGCATTTGTACACCAGGTCTTGCTTTTGGGGTAAAAGTTTGGCTTCCCGAGCTCCTTGTGCCATCCCTCCTGTTTTTTTAACTTTGTGCTTCAGCCAGGTTTCAGAAAACGTGTCAGAAACGGGACTGCGGAGCCAGAGGCTTCATCCTTTTTTGGGGGGGAGGAAGGAGAACCCTAAAGCCCTGCTGGAAATCACTAACCTGAGGCTGCCGGGGCGCAGTGAGATGGGGGGGACTTTGGAGCCAACAGACCAGATCCGAAAAATAACCCGTTTCCAGAAACGTGGAAAACTGGGGAGACCTTACGGCTCATTGGCTGCAGAAAATCTAGAAGAATTTGGCTCTTTTGGTGGCTTTTTGGGTTATTTATACCCTGCCCCCTGAGGCAGATGTGCAGGGATCAGCCTGATGGGAGCACTTAGAGCAGAGAAATAGGGAGGGAAGGGAAGGGGTAGTTGGTTGGAAAAGCCCAGCAGAGATCTGCGAGGGCGTTGAATTGAAGGGATCCATCATCATCATCATAATAGTAATAATAATAATTTTTAAAAAAGAGGTTCAGAATAACTTCTGCCGTAGATAATTCACCTGCAGGACTTAAGATGTGGCAGACAGGGCTTCAGAAAGCCCTGCTGGAGTTTTCCGCAGGGAGATGGGCAGGAGCAGGGCAGGAGCGCTCGGTAAACGCCACTTTCCCGTCCCGTCCCGTCCCGTCCCGTCCCGCAGCGGCTCTGCCCCGGTGCCGGTGCCGTGCCCTCCCCGTCGGGAGCCGCGCTAAGACTTGGTTTTCTAAGTATTTACAGCTCTTTTCGGGGCTGCTCCCTGCGGACATCCCCCCCCCCCCCCCGGGGGTAAGAAAATAGCCATTTCTGGCGTTGGCTGTTTCGAGCCTTTCTCTCCCCAATCCGTGGAGCGGCTCCGTCAGACTTTGCTGCCTTTTCGAGGCAGGTTCCAGAGCCGAGGCAGGTTTCAGAGACTCGCTCTCCCCGCTCGGTAGCGCTACCCGTAGGCACAGGCCGCCTGCCCCGAGCCGTGCTCCCTTCCCGGTCTCCCCCCGGGGAGGGCGGAGGTTGGCGGGGGGGGGGTGTGTGTGTGCGCTGCTCCCCGCTTCCTCCGGGAGGGAAAGAAAAACCGATAAGCGGTTCCCAGAAGCAACCCGAGGTCCCGCCGCCATCACGGCAATGCCCGGGACGGGGGCACGGAGGCCGCCGCCGTTCCCTCCACGTGGCCCCCGGGGGTGTCCGCAGCGGGGCCCGCGCCCCCCGCGGCGGTGGCGGTGGCGGCGGCGGCGGCGCCCCTGGCCCGCGCCCCGCAGCCAATGGCCGCCCTCCTACCATCTGCCGCGACCCCCTCCGGCCAATGGCGCCCCGGGTCACAAACCTGCTCCACCATTGCCCGGAAGCGGCGCCTGCCCCCCCCCCCACGCCCCCGACCCCGACCCCGCGCGGTGCGGGCGCTGCTGCCGCCGCCTCCTCCTCCTCCTTGTCACCGTCGTTCCCGTTCTTCCCGGTCCCCCCGCAGGACGGGCCGCCCTGTGTTCCGGGGGGGGGGGGGGGGGGAAGGCCCCCGCCGCGCGCATGCTCCGCCGAGTGACGCCGCGACTCCATGTGTGAGAAGCGCATTATTTGGCAAGGGGGAACGGCGGCGGCGGAGAGGATTAGCCCGGGGATCCCTGGCGTGCGCGGAAAGATAAAAAAAAGAAAAAAAGGGGGGGTGGCGAAACACGGGGGAGGGAGGGAAGGAAGGAGAGAGAGAGAGCAGAGACCGGCAACCGGCGAGAGGGACCGGCGGCGCTCGGATGCGCGGGGACCGGCGAGGAGGTACCGCGGCGTGTGAGTTCCCTGATTAAAAGTTGGGGTTTATTGGACAATCCTGTAATAAACCAGCAAGACACAGGAAAGTGGTAATTCTCAAAATCTTCAGTCCTCTCAGCAGGATAAGTAAAGAAAGCTAGGACTTTTTGGTGTCCATT
>QJSC01027864.1:64125-91594 GCA_003697955.1 Calidris pygmaea
GCGGTGCGACTCCTCCTCCCTCTCCCCAAAAAAGCTACGGGGCCGGGTCGCCGCCGAGCTTTTGTTCGTCGCCGGGGCCGGGGGGGGTGGGGGGTTGGGGTTGGAGGGGGGGGACACGGTAGCCTGCGAGGCGTTCGTTTGTTTCGGAAAGTTGTTACGGGCTTTCCGCCGTGCCTGCTTCCTCTTCCTCCTCCTCCTCCGTCGCCACCCGGGCCGGCTTGAGGGTGGGGGGAAGAGAGGGGGTTGGGATCCCCCCCGGTCCCCGCTGGCCGCCCCCCCCCTCCCCCCCGGCGCAGGGTGGGTGCGGTGGGACCGGCCCCGGGGGGGGCGAGCGGCCTCCCCCCCCCCCCCCCCCCGCACCGCACCGCCACCCCCTGCCCCCCCGCACCGCCACCCCCTGCCCGGCCACTTGGGGTTGGGGGGGGGGGTGGTTGTCGGTACCGGGGGCTGCCGTGGCTGGGGGGGGGAAGGTTCGCCGGGGACCCTGCCCCGGCCTCTCGGTTGCTGCACGTTGCCGGTGCCTGCGGGAGGGGCCGGGCAGGATTCGGCGCTGCCCGGTCGGGGCTCCCGAGCGTCCGGGAATCGGCGGTGGAGGAGGCCGGGGCTCGGTGACCGAAAACCGCCTGGCAGCCCTTAGTGCTTCTGAGCGACTAAGGGCTGGGGACGCCC
This sequence comes from Calidris pygmaea, assembly GCA_003697955.1. NCBI lineage: Eukaryota > Metazoa > Chordata > Aves > Charadriiformes > Scolopacidae > Calidris > Calidris pygmaea. The sequence continues at coordinate 64,795 of QJSC01027864.1, forward strand.
GCAAGCCGGGATGCACTTCTTACTTCTCTTACAGCATCTGCTTAGGTGTTTTTTGTTTTTTTTTTTGTTTTTCTCTTTTTTTCTATTTTACACTCTCTATATGTCTTAGGTTTTACTTTCACTTGTCGTCTTCTTTTTTTCTTTTTTTTCTGGCTGCCCCACACTCTGCCATTTCTGTACTTTGTGGGGCAAACCCCTTTCCCCGGGACGCAGGTTCCCGAGCTTGACGGATGGCTCCGGTGGGGATGGCTCTAGCGGGGACCGTGGCGGAGCAGTGATTTGCGAGGCACGGCCCTAATCCCTGTTTCCAGCTTCTTTTGCAGGTGTTTGGCTTTCACGTCCCTATGTGTGTCCCCCCCTTCCCTTGCTTGCCCCCCCCTGCGAGCGCGGCTGGAAGCAGAGGTAGCGGAGCTGCTGGCGGAGATGGTTACACAGGAAGTGAAACGGAGAGGGGCCTTTGGGAATAGGAGACATGCCAGCAGGCTGGAAGCTGCCATACAGCAGCAGGAGAAGAGAAGGGAACCTTCCTTTCTTCCAGACAAACTATTGACCAGCGTCTCCAGCGGGAGGAGGCGGAGGGGAGGAAGAAGTAGGAGATGCGCCGGTAGCGGAGGGGACGAGGTGACAGGGGACCAGAGGCAGGAGGCGCAGCAAAGTAAGAAATAAAGGGATGTGTAGCACGTGGAAAGCTTTTTTTTTTTTTTTTGTGTGCGTGTGTGTGGAAGCGAACTGTGCGGTGGCCTCCCGGGCGCTGTGTCGCCGTGTGCTCTGGTGACAAACAGCCAGTCCCACCACATCTTGGGATGTGGGGGTGATGCCCCACTGATGCCCAGTGGCACTGGGGCCGTGGGGAGGCTGATAGCCCCCTGAGAGCTGTAAGGAGGGGGGGGGAGCCAGCTTTTGGGGGGACGTTACCCCCGAGTGCCACCTCGCAGCCGTCCAGGATGGTGACACCTATGGCACGGCGTGTCCCTGTACATCACGCTGCTGGCGTAGCCTTCGGTGCGCCTGGGTCGTCAAGCTCTGGAGAAGAGAAGGGTTGTGATATCCTGGAGGCGGTGAGGCTCTGCGGTTAAACATCTCAGATAGGATCACAAAATACGCTGGTTTCAGGGCTGGGAACTGCGTAGTTTGTTTTTTCTCCCCCCTCCCCTGCCCCCCCAACTGTCTGGTTTTGAAAACGGGGAGGGCTCTGCCCCGCTTGGCACCTGACGTTGAGGCTGTAAGAGCTCAGCCCTTTGTGTGTTGGCTGTGGGTAAGCAACAGGCTGACGTTCCTCTAGCTTTTACCTGGAAAAAGGGCAAATCCGTTACCAGTTACCGTGCTCTGGGTGAATGTGGAGTGTGAAAAGCACCCGGTTCGGTGCTCGGAGCAAAACCCCACCTCGCTGAGTTTGAGTGGGGGAGACTTGGAGTTGTGTCCCTGCGGCGGCTGGGTGTCCAGCGGGGGATGGAGAGAGCTGAAAATACTTCTCTTTCCTCGGAGGTGGAAGCGCCGAGGAGCAGCTCCTGCCATCCCTGAGAGCGTTACATAGTCATGAGGTTACATCAAGAGGTGATGATGCAACACCGTTGGCATATGATGCAGTGTCAGTATGCTAATGCTGTAACTTAATATAGCTGCCTTACGACTTTTTTTTTTTTTTTTTTTTTGGTAGTAATTACAGGCCGGTAGTCGTCCGTGGAGCTGTTTAAAATCATTGCTTCGAATTCAGAGGGTGCTGGTGCGTTGTGTGAGGCTTGTGCAAGGGGAGAGGAGGAAGGATTTGGATGGCTCCTTCGGCCAGACGGCAGCACGCATGTGTAGGTCCAAGGTTTGGCTCTTGGGGACCTCTCTGCACGGCCTCAGGTCCGAATCGGAATTATCCCTTTGCTGATAAAGGTGCTGGAACTGGAAGGAACTCCGGGCTTACTGTCTTATGGTCTTACACTTCTATTTCTGGGTGTGCTCCTCGTTAGCCCTACCTGTGCGTACGGGCTATAAGCACTCTCACTGCACCCCCTCCTCCTACACGACTTTAGAGGGGAAGAAGAAGGAACGATGTTTGGGATGAAGGAAGTCAACTTCCGATGTCTCTTGGATGGCGCTGGAAGTATTTTAAAAGTTAAGCCTAAAATGCATTCGGATGTGGTGGGGCTGCACTTCGAGATGGTTTTTGGTGGTACCTCTGGAGACGGTGGCCCTGCTGTGACGTCCCTGGCCGGTCCCCAACCAGCCCAAAGCCGCGGTGTCTGGCCCGAGAGCTTCGGAAGGAGGGGGCTGGTGCTGCGCCGCGGTGGTCAGCGGGGCCCTGGGTTCCTGCTTTGACGGAGCGCTGGCTTTATGAGTAACTTCTGAGTGGAAAGTGCTGTTTTGGCGACTAAATTTAGAATGTTTTCATTGAGCGCGTTTTGAACCACAGAGTTGTAGATGCAGTATCTAGATGTCACTCGCTGATAGTTGGTATTAAGTGTAAATTCAAATCTTGGGGCATCAGAACTTATTTTTCTGATGCTTATTACGCACATGTGAACTGCGAGCGCTTCCCCAGGCTTTAATATTTTGGTTTTTTACTGCTCTGCTCTGAGGGGAGTAGTAGTGTGCTTACTTTGCTGGTGTTTCACAAAGCACTGTGTTTCCCTCTCGTGTGTCTGCTGAGGTGGGAGGTTGTGAGCTCTCTACAGAGCTCCTGGCTGTTGTCCTGCTCAAATAGGTCACAACAAAAAAGTTAGGAGGAAAACACGCAGTGTGTGCATTGCCCTCTTGAATTAAAACACACGTGCTGAGCTCTTGCTAAAAAATAAAAGGAAAAATGATGTGGAGGGTGTTTTTATTCCTTTATTCCTCCTCTTGGAATGACCAACGCTACGCCCAGCTCCAAGCCCTTCTCAACTTCCAATGTATGTCTTTTTTCAATAATAATCTAAGTAACGTAGAAGTGTATGTTGAGGTTGGGTTTGGTTTTTTTTTTGGTGGTGGTTTCTTTTTTTTTTTTCCCTACAAATGTTCCTGGAGACTGTGGTATCTGAAAATATGGCAGGCTTATTTTTAGACTTGGGGAAGTAACGTTTGCTTTTGTGTAGTGCTATTCGTGTTTGAGGTACCGCAGCACATGGTCTGTAGACCAGTGTGTGAAGTGCAATGTCGTTAGCATACGCTGCTGATTGGGGGGAGGAGGCAGGGAAACGGTACATGAGCACTCTTTCCTCTTCTGACATCAGGCAAAATAAATGTTGAGAGAAGAACGTGCCACTGATGGACCAGAAAACTCCAGCGCGGCCCTTCAGTTGTGTTCTTCTTTTAAAAGTCTCATCTTGATAGTTTCGTCGGGCTGTCCCTGCTCTCCCTGCTGCTGCATTTAGATTTGTGCCCTTAAAACTTACAGGCTGGAGTTTGGCACTTTATATATAGACATTCTGCTTATTTATGCATTCATATTATGATTGATTGGTGTAAAGACTTGCTTGGGGTCCTCTTTTTTTAGGCTCTTCCAGCCTTCCCCCTCCCCTTGTCTCTGGGCATCTGTTGGGTATGTTGACCCTCCCTCAGCTCCTGCTTTATTTCTTGGGCATCACCTGGAATTTTTTGAGGTTATTAACTTCTTTGTGATATCTTCTATCTGCTCAGCGCTGTCTGAACACCCCGTGGCCCTCAGTGCACCTCCCTGGCAGATGAATCATACGTCCATTTTCAGGTGGGGAAAAGGAGAGTGGATTGCCCCAAGCGAGCATTATAGGACAGGGACAGAACAAAGGTTACGGTTAATTAATACGCAGTTTCCTACATTGGCTTTTTGCTGTTCAGCACTTCTCCTTTTCCTTCCTCCTTCCCCGACTGCCCAAGGTACCGGCCTTTCTACCTTTCATTACCTTTTAATTGCGTTCTTTGCTATTTGACTTGGTGGTGTGACAGGTCTTGGGACTCTCCGATGGGGCAGCACTAAAGGCTGGTGTTCCCCTGCCCCAGCGTTTCTCGGTGTGTGTCTGCGACCTCTTCGGCAGCACCTCGGGAGACTGCGGCCACCACGGGGCAGGGAGGAATTACCCCCTACGCCTTCCCTACCTCTTAATTACAGAGGACCTCTTGGGGTTGTGCCGGGGCTTTTTTTTTTTTTTTTTTTTTTTTAACCTCTTGTCCGCTATGCTCCTCTCTTTCTGAGACGAGCGAGGCTGGAGAGCAGCGTCGAGACTCTTCAAAGAGGGCACTTGGAGTTGGGGGGGAGCAAAAAAAAAATTAAAAATCAAGGTTTAGCAAGAAAGTCTTGCCCGCTTTTGACATGTTGGCTCTTAAGAAAAAAAATGTTTGAATGTGTTGCCCTTTCACCATGCTGAAATAAGGCAAAAAGTGGAAAACCTTCGCTGGGTGGAGCTGTAGAAATGCCCTTTTTTTTCCTCCTCCTCGCCTTTACTGTCGGTAGGGTTTGATGGAGTTCAGCGTTGCAGCTTGAAGTTTCATATTGCCTTGGGTAAGTCACTTCATCCTCTCTGTGCCTCAGCTGTCCCATCTGCAAAATGGGTATAAGCGTGTGTTACGAAGGAAACATGCAAAATGTGGCTTGTAACAACAATCCCTTTTAATATAAATCTTCCGTCTTCTTTAGCTTTTGTCTCTGAAATAATTTAACCCCGTAACATCTCGTTTTTCAAATGAGAATTGCCGGCAGGACTTAAGATGAGAAAAGGGGGGGAAAAGGTTCGAGAGAGTAAAATTTACCAGCCAGCCCCAGACGCTGAAGGCCAGATGGATACGGGAGAAGGAGCCTCACCTGGGGGACAGGGAGGTTTGGCAAACCCTGGAGTGGGTTTGGGAAGTTGGGAGGTCGCCCCCGACTCTCCTGTTCGTTAATTCAGGAGTTGTGTCTTTGTAGGTGCATGAGCTGGGTGAGTTCTCCAGAACTGATTTCTGGACATCCCTTAAAACTCAGGGGGTCTGTCCCGGCGGGGGGGTCGAGTCTGTGTGCCTTTAACCGCGGCGTGTGGAAGTTTATGATCAGGCAGGTTTATTTTGTCTTTTATTTTTAAGAAGGCTCAGTTTCGTGAGGCTCTTCCTCCTCCCACCGCTGTCCTTCCCGGAGAGCCCTTGGGCATTGAACTGGACTCCTGGGGTCCTCCCTCTGGTTTCTGGTTTGTGCACAAACCGAACGGATCCTCTGACCCCCCCGGACCTGATGGGTCCTTTTCCATTTAGAAACCTCCTGGGGCTCCCTCAGGTGCTGCTCCCATTAAGCAGGGTCCATCAAATGGTCAGTATCATGATAATGATTGGAGTCTTAAAGTGCTCCAGGAGTTCAGGTCTCGTTCTGGTTAAGAGCTATTTAACACACACATCTCTGAATTTGTCTCATTCTGTTCTGTTTGTATTCGTTCTTATTAAATTCTGATATTTACCCTTTTTTTTTTACTCCAAGTTAAGCATTTCAGCCTCTCTTCATTCTCCAACTTCGTTGTTTCCTTTCCTTCTCTCTCCCCTCCCTCCCTCCTTTTTTTCCTCTCTCCCAAAAGAACAACAAACAAAATCCAATGGGTATTTTGCAAGAGTGGAGGAGTTTCCATGTGACTCTTTTCGAGTGACCCTCCAGGTGAGGAGGCGCTTTGGCCACTGCTTCCCTCCTTGGGGGGGGACGGTGGCAAGTTTGGCTTTTCCAGATGCTCTGGCATCACGTCCGAGCTCTGCCTGAAGGGGCTTTGCTCCTGCCACGTTTGGAAGAAGAGCTGGGCTCCCAATTCCTTTGACAATTAGGAGGTGACTAATAAGTTGAATGCAGTTTCCCGGCTAATTTGCGGTGCCCTGTAGTGAACTCTGCTGCGGCATGAAAGGGATCAGTGTGCGAGCGCTTCGTCTTCCTCTGCTTTTGGTGTCTTATGCGTCACCTTCTCGACTTGGGCTTATTCCTGTATAAACATGAACCAAGCTAAATTAAAAGTCATACCTGAATCTCGCTGGACCCGGTAGCCCAAGCCCGTGGGAAGGCGATCCACCGCGCTTCCAGTCACCCACAGCAATATCTGCTTTTTTTGTTGCCCTCGTGGTGGTGTGGATGGGAGCCGGAGGGATGGGAACAATAAAAATAAAGCCTATAAAAGAGAGTATGGCAATGGGATATTCTGCTTCACCTGCCGGGAAGAGGTTCTGGTAACTCTTTTAATCACAATTACTTTAACAGTAGAGGTTGTTACTCAAAAGTTCTGACAAAAGTGGGAAACAACAACAATTAAGAATGTCAGATGGCACCTCAGAAGGGTGGTTATTTTTTTTTTTTTGATGGGAGACCCAATGAACATGGTGACAGGTAGGTAGGTAGGAGTGAGCTGGGCTCAAGGCAGTCTGTTATTTATTTAATTTTCCCTTCTCTGTTAAATATCCAAAATATGTAGGAGTCTTTGCATTAAAGTGCCAGATTGCTGGTGTTGAAGGAGTAAAGGCTTATTTTGTAGCTTTTCAACGGAAAAAAATATGAAGCCTTGATTGAGTTTTCAGTTAGTCTTGAAATTGATTTTGATGTGACCTGTCTCTTGCGCTCTGGGGCACAAATACCCAGTTTTACTACCTCTAAGACTATAGAGTTGCCATTCAGGAAAGCTTCTCTTTCTTTTTTTTTTTTTCTTTTTCCTTTTTTAGTTCAGTAGAACACTTCCATTTGAGTGACGCTGATTAACTCCTTTCTCGTTTCCGAACTCGATCTAGATGGAGAGACACTTGTCACCCCGTGGCAGAGACAGGCGATAGCTGCAGCTTTTCTTAACCTAAGTTTTGTAAATGCCCGGAATGTGGCTGGACCAGAGGGAGCCCGGCAGCGGCGCGGGAGGCTGTTGAATCAGGGCGAGCCTCATGGCAGCACTTCTGTGTCTTGTGTCGTAGGGGAAGTGTTGGCGAAGATGCTCAGTAGTGGCTTTTCTCTTAGTTTGCTTTATGCTGCAGATACCGAAGACCTTCCAGGCACTAAGATGAGTTGGAAAAATCACATCGTTAGATTTCACACTAATGCTGATTTACCCCTTGCTGTAAGTAGGAGCAGCGTCCTCGCCGTGGCCCGTTGGCTGTGCCCAGTGTGTTCACTTGCTGAAAGAGCCGTGTGATCCGGAGCTTTGGAATGCTTGACAGAATTAGAGGAAGTAAACTGGAAGGCATTCATATTTAATAGGATCTTAAAAAATCCTGTCTCCAACAGAATTAGGGACCGCAGTTGTGCGTGTGTCCCTGGGGTTGGGGTGTGTACAGCCACGCTGAACCACCTATTGAGAGTCATACACAACACAAGTCTAAACTTTTCTAGTTTTTCACTGTAAAATAGTGACATTACCTCTGTGCGGGTTGCAGGCACAGCGCTGGTGTTAGGCTCTGTAGGATGCTGTTGAGTATGGACTTAAAATATTACTTTCTGCTGGCTTGCCTGTTTGGTTATAAGATTTATGAGATGCAGTCTTTGAAAGCAAGTGCCCGGTTGTGTCGGTAGTGGAAGAAGCTTCTAATAAAGCTCCTTTTTTTGGGTCTCTATGGAGGGCATCCAGTGCGGCTTCAGTTTGTCCATGGGTTGTGCTCCTGGAGAGCTGAGGATGCTCCATGGGCATTATCCTTCCTTTCCAGGCCACGCTAGACAGAAGTGTGCCTTTAATGCCTTGGATAACTCTATAAATGCAACAGAATTCAATGTCTTAGGCCTTTTTAAAATTCAAAGTCACTTTTGTAGCTGGGGGAAAAGCTGACATTTGTAACAGCTTTTCTCTCCCTGTGTCTGAAAACAGGTGATACAGAGAGGGAGAATCCCAATGAGGAGATGACATTCTCCATAAAACTTGAGAAATAATCCTTGTGTAACTTTCAGAACCTCAGTTTGAGACTAATCCGGGTCGGCTGTGCATAATAATTCTTATTTTCATTCAAGTTATGCTCCAAAATAGTAGGTAACCCTTACAGTTAAGGCTGGCATTCAATTAGTGCCTTGCAATTTGTGAAAGGTGGTTCATGTGTAGGGACTGTTACTGCTCCCCGGGCTGCGATGGCAGGGGGCAAGGGGTAGAATCACCAAGAGAAACTTGATCAATAGGTCTTAATATATTTTTTTAAATACTGTTTGTGGGAACGTTAATGAATAGTCAAAAAAGAAGCAAGATCAATCAGTAACATAGAACACGAGGTGGAAAGCGAGGTGGTTTTCAGGGTGGTCTGGTATATGGCACGTATGCAAGGTAAAGGGGAAAACCTCTAAAACTCTTAAATCCTAAAGGCAGCAAACTTTTTCCTTGACATCTTTAAATAAACACTGCAATTTTGCAGTTGTGGTGGTGCACCTCTCTGCACTACAGGAGCACCGGGGTCTGGGAGGCAGAGGACACCTCCAGACTCGTTACCTGCAGTCATTAGTTTCTGTTGAAGGTATTTAAAATTCCTCTGCTTTTTCTCCTTCCTTTAGCACTAAAGGAATCCAGAGAGGGATAAATTAATTCCTTTTGCTGGACCAAGACCTGCTTTTAAACCTGAAGCTGATGGTTTAACAAGCGGCCAGGGCTTTTAAATGGCTTGGGGAACAAAAGCATGCGAGTCCTGTCGGTTAAGACCTGATGGGTGACTTATTTCTATGAGGTGCCTGAGAATTATGATGATGAAGGCTATAGAAGTAATTAAATAAAGACTCGTTTTAATATTGCGCATGTTATTGATCCCTCGGGACATTTAGATACGCAAACTTGATAAGGTGATCTCCTTTGCAAAACGTTGTTCGGTGTAATTGTGACACGTCTGGTTGTTTTGTACCCAAAATGCCCCCATTTTTCTGTGGAAGTTGGGTTTTGCTTTCCATAAAGCCGCTGGAGTAACCGAGAGACTAAATTTCCTCTCCCTCATCTTTGGTACCCATTGGCTTTCTGCTTGCTCTGGTCCAGGGACCCTGATGGGTTCATTACCAGTCGTTAGGCTTCCTGGAGATTAAAAATCCCCCCTCCATCCCATGGGCGATGAAGACAACTTGTTTTGCCTTTTCCTTTCCAACTGTAGGACCAGGGGCTGAGCATCATCCCCGCAGCCTCCCCTGGTTTTAATTCCGACGGTTCACGATGCTGGCCCCGCAGAGCTCCCTTTTGATCTCAGGTGGGGGATGCAGCCTGCATCCGGATCAAGTTTTGTGCGCCGAGGCTTCTGAATTAATTAATGATGGTGGCTGTGCTCGGCTTCCCCTGTAAATAGGTGTGGCCACTGGGTCCCTGCCAAGCTGCCATTTCATTCCCTTATTTGGATTTCTGAGCGGTGTCATTCCCTACACACACCCTCGGTTGGGGTTTTTAAATAATACAGTTGGGGAAACTAAAATTGCTGCTACAAAATTATTAGCTTATGGGTTATTAACGCACTCCTACAACTGAGATCAAGAACGTGTCGTTAGTGGGGGATGGTGTCTTGAGCTCCCCTCCCTTCCCCCACCCACCCTCCCAAAAAAAAATTAAAGAAAATAAAGAAAAAAGGTTACTGCTGTGTTTGCAGGAGCTGATGCTGAAGCCAGGTAGGCACGGACCAAATTATTCAGGAGGAATGAAGTTGTTGTATTTTTGCCCGGTTGAAGTTGCTGGCAGAGCACAGCAAAGCTCCGTGTCAGCAGATGACAGCGAGCCCCCCGAACGGCATTCCACAGCAAACACGGCGCCTGCAAAAAGCACATCTTACTCCAGGATGAAAGGAGAACAGATTTTTTTTTTTTTTCCACCAGACCTAGAAATAACAATTTGCCACCTGCTCTTATTTTTTTTTTTTTTTTTTAATTGAAATTTGCCGCTCGTTTCAGTCTCTTGTCTCTCCTGAGGAGACATCCAGAGCTTTCAGGTCATCTTCCTTGGGGTTGTTGGGCGCTCGGTGGAAGAGGTGACGCGTTGGTGCCCACATCCCTCTTCCCCTCTTTAGTATTCTGCCAAAACAGTTCTGCAAACCCATTTCATAACGCTGCCTCTTTGCATAGAAAAGAGACACCCCCTTCCTCTGTCAAAAATACATTCTGCATCTGAGAACAGGAGATAGTAATTCCAGTTCTTGAAAAACATGTTTATACAACAATCCGCGGGGACCGGCCCCATTAAGCGATTAGATGGCACTTTGATTAAAACCAGTTTGTTGCGACTACTCGCTGTGGATGGAGGATGGAGGATCGCTGGCCGGGAGTGTGTCTGTCTGTCTGTCTGTCCTGCAGCTCCAGAGTCATGGAGCAAGCGCCGTTGATCTGGACGATGACCGTTTTGGTGGTGGGAACCCTTCGTCCTCACCCCATGAATCCAGTAGATCTCAGCCCCGGGTGAGGACCATCATAATTGGCCTTAAATACGGAGTAACTGAAAAAAAAAAAAAGTTGAAACTGTGCTATGTATAAAACACGGAACCCCCAAATCAAGCCCCTTGGGATCTATTTTTAGCTCTCCTGGGTGTTCTCTCCTTGTGCTTAACAGTAGATGCTGTAGTTCCTCTTCTCGGACCGGGCACTGTTGGTGTTGGCCGCTCTCTCTGACGCGCTGGGTGTTTTCTCCTGTTCCGGCGACTCAGCCTCTCGTGAAGATTTTTTTTGATTTAATGAGTCAGGTCTACCCGGATAGTAATTACAAAGATTAACTCGGGGAGATGTGAACCAGATGTATAAAACTGCTCGGACCTGGCTCCCATGCAACCTCTTAATCAGCGGTTTCACCCTTCCTCTGACTTAACTCCAGTTTCACGGTTTAAACTTCTAATTGTAAAATGAATGGCAAAAATAATATTTTTTTTATCTACGTTGCACTCATGGGCTTCCCTGACTCCTTATCGTCCCTCTTAGTTTCTTTGAGTGAGAACATGACATTGCTTAAATGCTTCTGTCTGCGGGAGTACGGCTCTCAAAACCAAAGCAAAACAAAACTGGGCTGCCCAAAAGGTTGCTCTAAGGTTAACTTTATGGAGAAATATCAGCTTTCTGTAGCCACGCTATGACACATTGGTCTTACGTTTATGCAACTGAAGTGTCTCGGAGCTGTTTCCTGTGGACTTTTTGAGGAATATCTGACTTTTTTTCAGAGATTTTTCTGGGGAACCTGCCCCGATTTGAAGAGAGAAACTGCATTTTGAGTGAAGAGCAGGCTGCCTGCTGGAGCCCGTAGTGGGTGTTTCACGAGTAGCCGACCCGATGGTGATCTGGGTATTTTGAGGCTGCCTGATTGTTTTTTTTTTTTCTCAGTCGACTTGTGGAGGAACGTGCTTGGTTTTGTGCTGACCCGGGGCTGCCCAGAGTGTTGTTTCCCACAGAGCATCCCTCGGCTCCGCTGCCTTTCGGTGTCGTGATCCATCAACCGGCACAGCAGGAACGGGGGACCCGAGGCTCTGGTTACAGAAAGCCAGATTTGAAAGGTCTTGAATAGCAAGGCTTCCTGGAAGGAAAAAAAAAAAGAAACCAATAATAATTGCAGTTAGTGTTGATTTTTCTTTCCGAACGACATCACCGGATCCTTTTATCTTTGCATCTTCCAGGTATCCACACTTGACTGAATTCTGCGTAATCTCAGTAAAAGCACAGGTGGATGGTGGGGCTTGTCTGGGGAGGGAGGACGGAGCTTGATAATGTAATTACCGCTGAGCTATTCCAGAGTATGGAGCGAGAGAGAAGTCAAAATGCACTTTGGTCTCAAAACAGTAAGTTTTGATTGCAGGAGATTAGATTATACCAGCGTTTTTCAAAAGGTTCAGCCTGGTTTTTCTAGAGAAAACTTACTCGGGGATTTCCTGTTTTCCAATGGACGCGAGTGGCAGGATTGGAGGGGGCAGAGTGAAGCCGAACTCCAGTTCTGCTAAATTAGGGTGGAGATGTGCATGGAGCACTTTGCAGCAGCGTTAATTAGCAGATCGTACTCTCCCGGATCCAGAAGCAAAGGCAGGGTTCCTCCTCGAGGGGCTGCATGCGCTTCCGTGTAATTTGCCCACCCTTGGTATCCACTTGGTATCCAGTAGAGAACAAATGCTGGAAAAATCAACCTTCTCCAGAAGAAGGATGTGCTTAAAGAACAGCTGGTGCCAGTGAGTAGTTTCATCTATATCTGACTTTTCGGTTGCCATCTCCGGCGATGCCCTGGCCCAGCGTGTCACCCCCCAGGCCCAAAGGGCTCCCGCAGCCACGGCTTTCCCTGCCCCGGGAACGCGGGCATCGATCGGGAAAGGGTGTAATTATAAAGGCTGTCGATGGCCCGGGAGGGTTGTCGTGTGCGTTATCTCCGGCGCTGGAATTCGGGAGCGAGTTGGGAGAGAGAGAGAGACTCTTAATTTGTAACCCGTTTTATTTGCCATCTGATTTGTACACAATAAAGGGGTGGCGGTGGGATTAATGAACATCTGAAAAGAGCTTTTTGGTTGGGTTGTTTTTTTTTTTTTTCCCCCCATCCTACAAGGTGGCACTTCGCTCCTTAAACCAAAGAGCAGGGATAACAGGGTGTTTCGGCGGCTTTCGCCTGAATCTTCGGGCACACGGCGGTTGAAAAGCAGTGCTTGGATATTTGGAGAAATGCCAGCGTTGGGCAGGTACGGAAGGGGTCGGCACATTCGGAGAAGGCAGAGAAGTGATTTTCCACCCCGTGGGGGTGGCTGACGCTGGAGGGAAATGTGCACCGTGGCTATTATTTCTACCCGATGGCTCTTTGTAGGATTCTGTTGAGATGTGTGCAGGGAGGATTCTGTGGCTTTGGAGCGTACAAAAACGCTTTCAACTGGTATTTCAGTGCTTAAAAAAACCCGATTTGATACTTTGAGTTCTCCTTCTAGACCAATAAAGTCTTTGAAGACTTTACCCCTGTATTCAAAAATGTTTATGGAGGTAAAGCCTGAACGCGTGAGAGGGAAGCTAGCCCCTTTTCTGTCGATAATTAAATGGAAATGCGGGTCTTTTTTTCTGCTGACCAGTTCACTCAACCTTCCAAAAAGCAGAGATGTTTTCTTATCTCAGCTGTCGGAGGAGGTACATCCAGCAGTAATGCTGAACTGTCCTACCTGTGTCGTAGTATCCAGGCCTTAATCTTCTTAGGGAATCCACAGCCTGTCTTATTCTGAACATGGAATGGTTTTAAAACCCTATTTTGCGGGCTAAATCTCGCTTGCATTTTACCGGATCATTATTTTTCTGATGGGATTTTTGCTTAAAATGCGGTTCCTGATGCTCCGATCTACAACTTCCATCACTGTTTTGTAGAGGCAAAAAAAAAAAATAATTCACAAGTGATAAAGCAGGCTCCAAGCAAACGAGAGCCCCAGTGGAAACACCCAGCCTTGGAAGGAGCTGTGGAGACGGGATGCTAAAGGCTTGGTTTTCTTGAAGGATGGAGGAGCTGGAACAGGACCGACGAGGCGGGGTGTCCCCCCAGGTGCCCGTGGAGGATGGCAGCCACGCAGCGAAGCCCCCCCATACCTACGAAGCCCCCCCATACCCTACAGCTTCCTTGGCATCCGCTCCTCTTCCTCTGCAGTGACTTCTTCCCATGGAAGTGCTGTCAAAACTCAGAGCTGCTGCTTGGCCAGTGTCACTTCCGAGCGTTAACTGTTTAATTGCCCTGCTTCCCAGGAGATTCCCAGAACGGACGCTTGAAAACGTAATCCTTCAAAATAGTTTTATAAGCATTTTAACCCTTTTTTTTGTTTTCCTTAGCGTGTGCTGCAAAAGCAAACTCCCCATCCCGGGAGAAGGCTGAGCCATGGATGGAGGGAGACGGAGCGTGGCATGTGGGGCCCTGGCACCCGTGGCCTCCCCGGGCAACCGGTTGCCCACGGTCTGTTGGGCTTCAGTGGAAACTTCCAGGCGCTGAATGTGGGTCAGTGCCAGAGGTGGCCACGGTCCCGCGGCGCCGAAGGGGTTAAACTCCTCTTCTGGTGTCCTCGCAAGATGAAAACTATTTTAGTCCCATGACACGAGCACGATGGGAGTTTATTGCTAGAGTTCATTAAAAATGGAGGCTGGCCAGAGCCTCGGAAATACGATTCGGGAGCTTTGGCTTCCCGCGTCCAGAGCACGTCGGGAGGAGCGGGCTCTGCTGGGCTCCTCCTGGGCACGGGGGGCAGCTCCCACCCTATCCCTCCTTCTCGGGGAAAACTTTTGCAAGTTTTTGGAAAACTCCCGGCGGAGCCGAGCCGGCTTCAGACCCAGCCGGTGCCTGGAGGATCCTCCCCTCCCACCACAACCTTTACCAGTCCTGCTCAGCGATTATCTCTGCCAGGCAGAATAATTCCTTTATTCTTTTTTTTTTTTTTTTTTTTAAATTTTATTTTATTTTTTCCCCCCCCAGCAGTGTTATATCCTCTGGCTTCCCCCTTCCTGCGATACCCTCATAACTACCGATTACCCTGGCAGTGCCGTAGTGCTTGTCACGGCCCGGTACGCCGTGTGTGTGTTTGTGTGTGTGTTTTTGTGTGTGTGTGTCCCTTTTTGTCGTCTTCAGCCATGAAGAAGTGTTTGTTCATGGCCAGGCCAGATGCAGGAGCAGCAGCCTGGAAGCGCTGCCGTTATCTGTGGGGTTTCACAGCGCTGCTGAAGGCCCTGAAGTCGCTATTGCAATGGTTTTCAGTGGGGCTTCTAATTAGAAAAGCATTGGACTAATAGGATGTGCTATAATTAGCAAGACCTGCCCTCTATATAGCTAATCAGGGACCAGAACACGGTTGCCTATCCATTCATTAGGTGTCTATATCTGCGCTTTTGTAGCAAATTATTTAACCTCTCGGAATCTTTTGGGGTGCTTAAAATAGTCAAACGGAGAAGATGCACCAGGTGGAACCTCCCAGCTTTTGGGCCAAGATGACCTCGAGATGCTGGAGGTTGGTGGAGGGGGGGACAGCTTGGTGCTGGGTTGGGTGTCAGAGGGGTGACCCCTGACAGCTCTTTGTCCTCTCCCCCCCCCCCCAAGTTGGGAGAGGAGGACGAGAAGCCGGTGAGATGTTGTCTTGCCTTCTGGACAAAAGAAAAATAGCTCTGCAACTTTTTTTGAGGAGGGAAATGACTCAGTCTCTTGGTGGCTTAGCAGAAATAAAGAGGCTGAGCTTCCAAGGAGTCCTCTTGGCAGCCGCCGTGCATCAATTACCGCGCTCCACCTCCAGCCCAGCGCCCCGAGAGCCCACGCCGTGTCTCCCCCCGCACGGGACCCGCTGCCGAAATTGGGGCTATAAACTGATAATTCACTTTATGCTGGGTAAAACCAGGCTGTGACCGGGGGTGCTGGGCTGGGCTCGTGCTGCTGGCACAGGGAACTGCCCATCCGCTCGTACAGCACAACGGGTTGGTTTTTCTGACTGCCCAGTGTACACTGGCCACGGGTTTCTTCCCTCCGTGTTTTCACAGAGAGGGAGAAGGAAGGTTTGGGTAACACACACAGTATGCACAGGCTCATAAAAGGATTTTTGTAGAGCGTAAGCAAACGTTGGCCAGCAGAACTTCTTCTGGAGTAAGAAGCAGATAAACACATGAGTGTGTTCTTTTAGAATTATTTTTATACGCTGTCCTACAGGACAAAAACTTCTCCAAGACGTTGTTTCCCCCTTCTTTCCCTGCAGAAGCTACCATGAAGCAAAGGTGGGGTGGTCTCAAGTGGGACCAGGAGCAGGGGGACATCTGGCTCCATGGTGTTACAGGTGATGGTGGTACCCCACCGAAACCTCCGGCTGTATTCCACCAGTGCATCCAGCTTGGCATTAAATCTTGCTCTGATGTCCTTTAATTGAAAATATCAAATTGTCACTAATTTGCTGAAATGAGCCCGTGTGTGAGCGTCCTGCTTTCAGCTGGGATGGAGTTAATTTGCTTTTTAGTAGCTCCTGTGTTGTGGATTTAATACGAGAAGAATGTTGATAACACATATTGCTCCCCTTGTCGCTAAGTAATGTTTACATTAATCAAAAGACTCTCTCGGCTTCCCGGAGAAGCTGAGAGGGAGCACAGAAAGGACGAGGTGGCCAAAGGAATATTCCATACGTCGTGGTCAGTGTATAAATGGGGGCTGGCCAGGGGGGACAGGGATCTGTGATCGCTGCTCAGGATGGTCTGGGCAGCCCATCATCAGGTGGTGAGAGCAACTTGTGTTGTATCACTTTATTTTCTATATTCTTTTTCCATTATTATCATTATTATTTTCCTCTTCTGTTGCTGTTCCATTAAGCTGTCTTCATCTCAACGCACGAGGGCTTTTTCCTCCTCCTTTTCTCCTTCTTCTCCCCTCTTGGGGGGAATGAGCGAGTGACTGCGTGGTCCTAACTGTTGGCTGGGCTCAAACCACGACTGAGCGTGTGTGTGACCATGGTGTCACATCCAAAGACAACTCTTCGTTTGCATCTCTCGGTGTTCCTGCCACTTCAATACAATATTACCTTCATGTAGGTGACATTGGGCAAATACTGCTTTATTGGCTGCATCTTCCTGGCTATTAAAATGCTCCTCTGGGGCCCTGCTGACTTGTTGGACAAAGTAAAAAGAACAGATTCTTTTCTGAAGATGTCTTCAGGTGGTGTTCTCCTGCACACACATGTGGACCCGACCGCTTTTGGCCAGGAAGTGCAATGGGAAGGTGGCCCAGCCGCTGCTGTGAGACTTGCCAGGGGCAAGCTCCTGTGGGACCGGCCGTTTGGACCAACGCAGGGCTTGTAGGTCTCCTCCTCCTCGAGGGAAACGGTCAGCTAGAAATGGGAAAGCTGGTCCCAGGAGGTGTTTGGGTCAAACCAGGGATAGCAAGAAGCAGTAGGCTTCCTTGTAGAGTGTTAGTACAAGAAGCAGAGACTAAAGAAATACGGAGTAACAAAAACAGTAACTTCAAAGTATTTTTGTGTGTGCTTTTGGTTTTCATCCCAAAGCATCCGAACACAAGCCTGAGTTGGAGTTCCTTTCCCTAAAGCAATAGGATGCAGTCTTCTTGTCTCTCCCTGGGGTACCAATGCTTAAGGACGAGCATGTTTGGGGTGAAGGTGGTGGCGTTGTCACCAGCTGTGCTAACCGCCTCTCTCTCCCTGCAGGATCCTCGCCGCAGCCACTTTCAGCCACTCGGCCGGGTCAGGATCCCACCTGGAACCCATGAACTTCACTGACAGGTAGGAGCTGTGAATAGGCTGGAGGACGAGCCTCTAATATCACACAGACACCCCCTCTCCCCCCTCATTTTGGCAGTGCTGGAAACGAGGAGGTGGGCTGGGAGGGTCTTCTGCACCTCAGCTCCTGCCTTGTCCCGGAGGAGCTCCCAGATTAAACCAGGATCAGAACTTGGTTCCTATGTCTTAACCAAAAATGGCCTTTAATTTAGAGCTTAATCCATGCTCCAACGTGGGTAAATTCTCCCCAGTTTACTCGGGGACAGAGAAGTTTCACTTCCTTTTAACTGGGCATCCACAACAGCTGCACAATATTGTTGCGCTTGAACCGAAGAAGAAGCAAAAGCGAGTGCAGAGAAATGCCTCCCTTGGGGCTTTCTTTATATTTTGATCATTTGTGCAACCCCCAGAAGAAAAATTGTGAATGGAAGTGAAATTTCTGCAGATACGGTGTGGCTCTGACAGAGCTCGATGGCGGAGCTGAAGTACAGCTCTCTCCATCCGCTGTCCCTGCGTCCCTGTGCTTCTCTCTCCCACTCCATTGTCAAATTAAGCATTTTATAATTACCAATTTAAGGATTTATCCAGGGTGGGGTTTTTTGCTGCAAAACTTGTATTGCCAAGGTGATCTCTGGTCTTCACTTTTCTTCCAGTCTCATTTTTCCGGCTGTAGGTGTCGATGTCTCTGCTCGTAGATTTACTCATTTAATTTACTAGGTTTTACCAGAGTCAACTTCAGAACTAACACTGTGCAAGTCAGGAGCACCCCTGATATTTTTTTTGGGGGGGGCCTATTTATTACATAAGTTCCCAAATCGTACCAAGTTAGAGACATCTTTCATGAGACCAAAAGGCCAAATGAAAAAAAAACCCCACCTTTCTTAATGCCATCATCAGTCAGAGCAGGAGTAACTCACACTTGGATATCTTGACCATAGTCGTGGAAATTTCTTAATTTGCTCTCTCGTTGTGCGAGTTATCACCGTAAAACACCTGAAAACCAGCTCTGTGTGGTTGTAGAGCACCGTGTGTAAACAGTCTTATTTTGCCAATACAGCTTGTTACCCAAATACTCTGTTTCCAACCATAACGGGAGCTGGTGTTTAGCTGTGATCCTGCTTGGAAGAATCTCTGTGATTTATTTTTTTTTTTTGGTAATCCAAAGCCCAGCCGCAGTCATTACCAGACTTCCTGCCCGGTAGTTTCTAGCCGAAAATAGATCCATAAAACTTGGGGGAGAATTCAGGTCAAACAGATCCCTGGGGCAGTGGCTGTGCGTAGTACCCTCTAAAAACACCTCTTTAAACCCAAAGCAGTGTTGTCTTAGAATTAATTTTAAAGCTCTCTTTACAAGAATTAGAATATTGATGGGTGAATATGAAAATTCCTTTAGTTGTTTCGGTCTTTTTCTTGGTGCCTTGTCCTTTCTACCCCCTTACACCGATTCCCTCTATGGTTGTACCCAGGCTGTATTAAATAATTTATAGTGGGTTGAACGTGAATCTGGAGCTCGGCGCTTCTCGGCGCGGAGAGATGCTGCCACCGGTGGGGACGGTCTGTGTGTGGGGAGAGCCTCCCTTCTCTAAAGTTTGGTGTTTTTTTTTTTTAAAATGCAGAAACCCAAGGAATTGCCGGTATTATCATATGCACAGCGTGTGGTGCTGGGAAAGCTGATTGTTGTTGTGACTGAGTATTTAAAGATGCTAATTTTTGCTGCTCTTGCATGAAAATCAAGGAACCAACCTGGATCCCTCCCCTAATAAGCAGCACACGTTAAATGGGGAGGGGGTGGGAGAAGTGGGGGGGAAGGATCTGATTGCAATCTACGGGGGCCATTACTTAATATTTAAATTTCTTCCCATCAAACCAAAGTTTAAATCCAGTTGTAGTCCTTTGAGTGGAAGGTTTTCTTTTTGAGTCCAAGTAAAGAGGTTTTTAATGATGAGTTAATATCTGGGAGGATGGATGTACCTGGAGAATCCCAAGCTCTGGGAAAGGCAGGGCTGGAGCCAGACCCCGATAATAATCGCTGGGGTCTTTTGAACCAAATCTCTGGGATTTCGCTCGGCTCCGTGGGAGGGTGGTTGGATTCCCCCGGCTCTGGGGTGACAACGAACCATCTCCGTGAGTCACCTCCGTGGGGAGAGCTGGCCGAGGAACCGGTGTCGCTGCACGGGGTGAGGAGCCAGGGGTTATTTCGGCTGGAGACTGGGAATAAAGAATAACACCACTTGTTAAAGGCGTTTTAGGACCAAAAACCTGGTATTTTTATGCAGGGTTTTGTGGTTTTTTGGCTGCTTTCTTATTTTTTCTAAGATCACCTTGATAGCGAGCGTTTCTCTGGAGTTCTTAGAAAAATCCTTGGTGGCGAGCACTTCTCTGAAGTTCTTAGAAAAAAAAATTAGCAAATTACTAGGTTGATTTTTAGAGGCAACAGCTATTTTCCACTTACATGGTGATGTGCTTAATATAATACGATCTACTGAGCTTTCTGTTCAGGATTGTGAATGTTTCTCTCTCTTGTGTTAAGGATGGTGAACGTTCCTCGCTCTTAAACGGAGCCCGTAGATAGTGGTTAGACTCCAGGCTAATAAATTGAGCCAAACTCAACCATAATAGTGATTTTTTTCTTAATTTTTTTAAAAGTGAGTTGACCCAAATGCCGTGGAAAGCAGAAGGGTGTGACTCCTAAGAGCCGTGGGACTTTGGCCACCAAAGTCCCCTTTTCTGGCCAAACACAGAACTTGACGTTTGTAGTGCTCAGAGCTGGGCTTCAGCGCCTTTCTGCAAACATTTATCTGTTCGGTTTAGTAAATGTTTAGTCAAACCCGGGCTGAATTGCTGCCCCCCGCGCTGTAACGACTGGGAGCAGTTGTGGTCTGTGTCCCTGGTCATGTCCCTGGTCCCCAGGATGGAGACGGGGCACGGTGTGTGTCCCCGGGATGGAGATATCCCTGGGATGGAGATGGAGCACGGTGTGTGTCCCTGGTCCCCAGGATGGAGATGTCACTGGGATGGAGATGGAGCACGGTGTGTGTCCCTGTCCCTGGGATGGAGATGTCCCTGGGATGGAGATGGAGCACGGTGTGTGTCCCTGGNAACCTGGATCCCTCCCCTAATAAGCAGCACACGTTAAATGGGGAGGGGGTGGGAGAAGTGGGGGGGAAGGATCTGATTGCAATCTACGGGGGCCATTACTTAATATTTAAATTTCTTCCCATCAAACCAAAGTTTAAATCCAGTTGTAGTCCTTTGAGTGGAAGGTTTTCTTTTTGAGTCCAAGTAAAGAGGTTTTTAACGATGAGTTAATATCTGGGAGGATGGATGTACCTGGAGAATCCCAAGCTCTGGGAAAGGCAGGGCTGGAGCCAGACCCCGATAATAATCGCTGGGGTCTTTTGAACCAAATCTCTGGGATTTCGCTCGGCTCCGTGGGAGGGTGGTTGGATTCCCCCGGCTCTGGGGTGACAACGAACCATCTCCGTGAGTCACCTCCATAGGGAGAGCTGGCCGAGGAACCGGTGTCGCTGCACGGGGTGAGGAGCCAGGGGTTATTTCAGCTGGAGACTGGGAGTAAAGAATAACACCACTTGTAAAAGGCGTTTTAGGACCAAAAACCTGGTATTTTTATGCAGGGTTTTGTGGTTTTTTGGCTGCTTTCTTATTTTTTCTAAGATCACCTTGATAGTGAGCGTTTCTCTGGAGTTCTTAGAAAAATCCTTGGTGGCGAGCACTTCTCTGAAGTTCTTAGAAAAAAAAAATTAGCAAATTACTAGGTTGATTTTTACAGGCAACAGCTATTTTCCACTTACATGGTGATGTGCTTAATATAATACGATCTACTGAGCTTTCTGTTCAGGATTGTGAATGTTTCTCTCTCTTGTGTTAAGGATGGTGAACGTTCCTCGCTCTTAAACGGAGCCCGTAGATAGTGGTTAGACTCCAGGCTAATAAATGGAGCCAAACTCAACCATAATAGTGATTTTTTTCTTAATTTTTTTAAAAGTGAGTTGACCCAAATGCCATGGAAAGCAGAAGGGTGTGACTCCTAAGAGCCGTGGGACTTTGGCCACCAAAGTCCCCTTTTCTGGCCAAACACAGAACTTGACGTTTGTAGTGCTCAGAGCTGGGCTTCAGCGCCTTTCTGCAAACATTTATCTGTTCGGTTTAGTAAATGTTTAGTCAAACCCGGGCTGAATTGCTGCCCCCCGCGCTGTAACGACTGGGAGCAGTTGTGGTCTGTGTCCCTGGTCATGTCCCTGGTCCCCGGGATGGAGACGGGGCACGGTGTGTGTCCCCGGGATGGAGATGGAGCACGGTGTGTGTCCCTGGTCCCCAGGATGGAGATGTCACTGGGATGGAGATGGAGCACGGTGTGTGTCCCTGTCCCTGGGATGGAGATGTCCCTGGGATGGAGATGGAGCACGGTGTGTGTCCCTGGGATGGAGATGGAGCACGGTGTGTGTCCCTGGTCCTTGGGATGGAGAAGTCCCTGGGATGGAGATGGAGCACGGTGTGTGTCCCCGTCCCCGGGATGGAGATGGAGCACGGTGTGTGTCCTTGGTCCCCAGGATGGAGATGTCCCTGGGAAGGAGATGGAGCACGGTGTGTGTCCCTGGTCCCTGGGAAGGAGATGGAGCACGGTGTGTGTCCCTGGTCCCTGGGAAGGAGATGGAGCACGGTGTGTGTCCCTGTCCTGGGATGGAGATGGAGCACGGTGTGTGTCCCTGGTCCCTGGGATGGAGACAGGGCAGGTCCTGGGATGCAGGAGGAGGTGGGTGCTCCCACTGGGAATGCCATGGCTGTTCTCAGGATTGGGGTACCCCACACTCCGGCCCCTTTCCTCCAGCCGTTCATCGAGGCCGGCATCCCTGAAACGATGCTTTCCTGCTGGTGGGCCCCCTGACCAGTGAGAACTTTCCTTTTCTGCCACCTCCAGCCACCGGTGGCCACAGAGGAAACTTTGTGGGCTCCTTTTAATTGCAAGTCCTGGGGAAGCTCCTTTAGTTTCCCCCCCTCCCTGAAAAGAAGAAGGGGGTGGTGAGGGGGGAAGTAATAACCCTGATGGTGGAGAAGGGCAGCTGGGCTGTGGAGGCGGAGGCCACCGGAGGCGGAGGCCACCGAGCAGAGCAGGGTGGGAGCCCGGCGAGGGAAGGGTTAAGGGCTGCCATTTTGTTATGTAACAGCCTTAATGGCCACCTCGGCGAGTGGCACCGAAATGGCAGGGCTTAACCCTTGGTGGGCCGCAGTGGTCCCCGCCGAGGGCACCCCCCTCTCCCTCCCCGAGGGGGCTGCGGCCCTGGCAGCTCCGCTTCTTTGCAGGTCCCATGGGATGGAAATAACGGCCGGGGGAGCCAAGGCATCAGCCCACCTCTGGCTTTTTGTTGCCTTCCTCGGGGAGAGGATGGATTTTTTGGGTGCCCAGTTGAAGTCAGGTGCGGGATGATTTTTATATCTATTTATCTATCTTTTTCTTTCAACCCGCTGAATAACCGGCGTTCGTGCCCTCTTGCTGTTGCAGTAATTTAGCCTTTAAAAAAGTAAAATCTAGTTCTTAACTTTGGCTTTCTAAAGTGTTTTGGTTTGGTTTTTTTTTTTTTTTTTTTCTGAAAACCTACGTGACAAGGTCAGGAACTCGCACACGTTAATGCACACACACACATGAATGCACACGCACGCAGCAGGACAGACACACGGACACATACACATTTTAATGACTTTTTCCAGGGCATCTCACTTTGTGGTCGGTGCGTATACAGGGGAAAAAAAAAACCTGCTTATGGCATAATAAGGAACTAAGCTCCGTCGAAGCAGTGGTTTCTCATTGAGACTTTTACATCCTGGATTCCTGGGTGTCATGGGGAGGGGGTGGGGGTGGTCCTGGGTCCAGTGGCTCCACAGAGACAGTTTCTCACCCACCACCTTTAGAAAATACTCATCCAATGTGTCTTACCCTCCCAGCTTCCTCCTCAGTAAAGTTGTCTTTTTTTTTTTAGTTTGTTTTGTCCTATTTTTTTTTCCCCCCTCCTTTTACTGTAAAAGTTTCCAGATGATGCTGGAAGAGGGTTGTTGATCTTTGCTTTTGGCTACAGAGGGTGGAGGTGGGATCCCAGCCTCACCCCACTGATGGATCCAGCAAAACATCGGGATGCGATTTCAGCTTCGGTCCTTTCAACTTCCAAAACTACCCAGTCGTGCAGAGCAGGGAAAAGCAAGCAGAGCTCCTCCGTGAAGGAATTACTTGGAATTTGTACAAGGAAGTTGTAAATCATGAATGGGAGAGGAGAGAGGAGGCGATATGGTAACTCTGAATGGGATGTGGGGGAAAGTGGAAGTGTACGTTACAGGCAGCCAGCAAAGTGAGCTGGTTTTTCTTATTTTCAGTTGTAGTTTTGCCTTCATGTACCCCATGGGTGCTCTCCATCTGCTCATGCACCGGACCTCTTTGGGCTGCCGTCCCGGTTGCCCGGCCGTGCCCCTGCTCGGGTTCATTCCGGGCTGGACCAAACATCTGGAAAAATCGGCACAAAATAATTCATTTCCCAATTCTTAAATTGGAACTTTGTGAGGTTTTTGCCTCTTCTGTAGCTTTTCCCTCCAGCGGCCAAAGGAAAGCAGGTGATGGTGGCAGCATCCCTGGCCCTTTGCAAGGGGCTGGGCTGTGTCATGGGGTCCTGTGCATCCCCCATGAGTTAAACCAGGTCTTCTTGGTCCTGCTGCTCTGCTCTTTGAACGGAGGAAGGGTTTGGGAGATGGGGAGGAAGCACTTTTCACCCTTTGCCTGATGGAAAGCACATGGGTGGCATCACAAGCACATGCGATGTTCACCAGGCTGGCATAAATAGATTGTGAACTGGGGAGGTTTGGGGTTTTTCCCGCTGTGGGTGGGCTCAGCGGAGCTGCACGGAGGGATTTTTGACCAGTGTGGTGGCCCACAGGCTGAGGAGTTCCCTGTGGTTTATACGGTGCACTAACCTGCCTTTTGAATTGATGGCAGCAGTTAATCTGCTACAGCGACAGCACTTGCAGCTGAGTATTTGCTGCTTTGGTCCCGGGGGCTCCCCCCCCGAGCTCTGCCGGTCCTTGTCATAAAAAGCAGAGCCTTCCATAAAACTTAAAATTTACCGTGTGATCCTTATTTTCTCCTCCTCCTTTCAAACAAAAGGTATCATCGAGTTGAGCCGAAGCTGTTTGCTGTTGGCGTTGATCGGTTCCTTTTGCTGTTGGCGGTGGGGAAGCAGAAGTGGGGATTTGGGGAGCAGCTTCAGAAGTTGTACGTTATTCCTGAAACAGCCTGGGTGACTTCTCCTCACCCAGTGGAATCGGTTGGTGAAGGTGCCATCTCAATAAATCCAGCAGACTCAAGGGCTGGTCGCAGAGTGTACTGGAAAGGTGCTGTTTGATACTGGTGGGAAAGTCTGTGATGTCTGTCCTGCCCTCCAGGAACCCGGGTGATTCCCCTGAAAGACTCTGATGTCACCAGTTTTCCTGAGGAGAGAGGCAGAATAGCCTTTTTGAAGAAATCCTTCTTGTTACTCTCCTGCCCTTCTCTCAGTGCCACGTTAATTTCCCTTTAGGTCTCTCTGTGTCTCCATCCCTGTCAGCAAATTGTTTTCTGGTGTTATTTCCTGAAATAGGGAGCTTGGTTTTAGGGCTCGTCTGCAGTAAATATGATTTAATCACTGCTGCAGAACTGTGCGACCAGATCTCTCTGTTACAGCGTGTGTAAACCTTGAGCCTGCACTTGCAATCTTCGGATTTAGCTGTATAAAAAAAATCTCAGTGCAATCTCATCCCAAGGTCTTCCCAGCAACGTCTGCGATCTTCGCAAGGCGCTGGTTTGTGCTACAAATCCTCCTCTTCTCGCCAGCGATCGCTCTCCCCCCCCCCCGATTCCTGCTTTCCTTCCAACCCGTGCCGTTGCACTGAGAGGCTGTGAATTTTGAACCAAAAATTCGGGTCTGAATTTTGATTTGCAGAAAAGTTCCTCGAAGGGAAACGGAGGCGCTGCTTTTTGAGGGTGCGAGCAGGGATGCCGAAGCTGTTCCCGGGCGAAGTTTGTTGTCGGTGTGCGATAAGGGGGTGATGGTTACGAGGAGAAACGGCTGCTGGTTCCTAAAGGAATTCCAGGGTGCGAGAAGGGATGCCCTGGAGAATTCATAAAAGGAGAGGGTTTTGCTGAAAAGGTACACGGTGCATTTTCATCGAGGTTGAAAGGTCAGAGTTTGCGTAGGAAGGGTTTGCCCCTGGAAATGCTCTGAGTGGGTTCTGCGCCTCTCCCGTCGCTCTGAGATGAGCTGCTGTGGTTAGCTGGCAAAGGGTGAAGTATTCAGTACACATTACCTGTCTTTACCTTAAATTTTAAAGCCTTGGAATGGGCTGCCCAGGGCAGTGGTTGAGCCACCATCCCTGAAGGGATTTAAAAGCCGGGTTGACATAGTGCTGAGTGGCATGGGTTAGTGATGGTTTTATCAGAGTGAGGTTGATGGTTGGACTCGATGATCTTAAAGGTCCCTTCCAACCCAGACAATTCTGTGATTTTGATTGCATTAATTTTTTAAGTAAAACTTGGTGCTGGCAGGAGATTTTAGATCATTTCCATGACAGGTGGTGTTAACACAGGCAGGTGAGAGTGAGCCGTGGGAGTGCAGAGCTCTGCCCTTGATGCTGTGAAATACCCAGGTGCAGCTCCAGGTACCACTTTCCCCGGCCCGGTCAGAACCAGGGAAAAGGAAAGGGCAGAAAATACAGCCTCGTGTAAATCTCCTGAAAGTTTGGAGCCTGAAAGTGCCGCTGCAGCTCTTGGAGCAGCGCCGGCTGCTGGAGTCGCTGCTGCTCATTCCTGTGAGGCTGGAGAGTATGAAGAGACTGAAAATAAACCCAGAATAAATCCAGATCAGGCTCTTTTATTCTTTTTTTTTTTCTTTTTTTTTTTTTTTTTCTTTTTGAGGAGGTTTCCTCCTGACTAAGCACTCTTGCTTTGGAGAAAGTCCCTGTGATTAATGGCACGTCTCAGTGTACGGTCGCTGGGCGATCGCCGGCCGGTCCTTTGTTTTAGCCCTGGGTTGGGATGCGTTTGCGCCGAGTTAATAGGAATTAGATTTGCAGTTCCCGGCCGGGCTGTCCTGTCCGATGGCTCCTCCTGGGCACGGCGAGGGGAAGAAGCCCTTGATCGGTGCTGCCGGGTTGTCGGCAGAGATGCTTAACCCCAGGTACTATTCCGCTTCAAAGCTGGGCTTTCCGAGGGCTGTCCGAGGCGGAGCGGGGCTGGAAGAGGAAAAGGTTGTTCCCATCAGCTGAGCCGCGCCGAAAAGCTCAGTCCCGCTGCCTCCCCGGGCTGTGTGTGCTGTTTGCTGGCAGAAATACCCACAGGAACTTCAGCTTTCTGTAAAACACACCTTTCTCCCAGCATTGTAGGTCCAAGCGTGGTCACGCTGTAGATGCAGATCAGCCCAGGGGAGGCACTTTGTGTATTAGTTATGATTTCAATTCTTCCCCCCCCCAAAAAAAAAAAATTAACAAATTATATATATTTCATCCAACACCATCCAGAGAAACTTGTGGTCGCTCGGATGAGGCTTCTACTCTCAAAACGGCGATTTCGCGTAAAGCTTGATGTGACATTGTTGAATAACGGGGGGGCGAAGGGGGGGGGGTTGAGCAGAGGTTAATTACGTTACGTAATTATGTTAATCTCCCACTGCTAACATAACGTTTCAAAGACT
Source organism: Calidris pygmaea (assembly GCA_003697955.1). Classification (NCBI taxonomy): domain Eukaryota; kingdom Metazoa; phylum Chordata; class Aves; order Charadriiformes; family Scolopacidae; genus Calidris; species Calidris pygmaea. Next base: position 91,545 of record QJSC01027864.1, read on the forward strand.
TTGTTCAACTATTTGTGCTCCGGCCTCGCTCTTGAAATCCCATTTAAAGG
>QJSC01027864.1:91819-114006 GCA_003697955.1 Calidris pygmaea
CGAGTTGCGGGGCTGAGATGTCCCAGCCCGCCCGCAGCGGGGCTCCCGGCCCCCCCAGCAGGAGAGGGGTTAAATCCGGGGGTCCCCCCTCCTCCCCAACCCCCAGCCCGGCCGCCGCCTGGCGCAAGGGCTCCTGCTCCAGGAGGGGAGAAAGTCTCAACTTGAGTATTACAATGCCTGAGCGCGGGGCTGTCAGGAGATACGGAAGCCTCTCTTCACGCAGGGTGTGGTGGTCCTTCTCCCCATCGTCTCCGCTTCCCCAAACTCGCAGCGGGGGCTCAGGTCCTCAGCCAGGCACGGCAGCACCCCCAGGCAGATCCCAATCCAGAGTTTTGTAATTGCCTTTATTTGCATGTGAGGCAAATACATACATTCTTCCTGCCTTTTGGGAAAGAGCCAAACTTTTTTTTTCCTCCAGGGGGTTTGTAGATTCTCCCCTGCTCCAATGCGGGCTGGTTGGGGTTTTTTGTTTTTTTTTTTTCTTTCTCCTTGGTGATTGTAGTTTACACTCAGTGGGGTTTGTGTGTGTGTGTTCTTGTTTTGCTTTTTTGCTTGTTTGTTTTTACCTGACTTAAAAAGTGTAAGTACAGTGATGCCGGGTGCTTAATAGCTCCAGACTGAGATGTATTTTGAAGATAGGGCAGGCGAGCAAACTGGCAAAACTTTTATGGCTCTTTCTGAAGTCCTTTTTTTTGCGGTAACCGCTGTACTTTGCCCTGTTTTGAAATTAAGGTGTTGTGTCCAACTTACTCTCTTTGCAGTGCGTTAACTCGTTTGTGTCTCCTCTTTCCCCCCAGAGCCTGACAATGACAGAGGAAGCATGCAGGACACGGAGTCAGAAACGAGCCTTAGAACGTGAGGTAACGCATAACGATGTGGACAGTAAAAAACTAAAAATGGAGAAAGGACTGTTAGGAACGGATATAAACGCTGAAGGCGACATGAAAATAAAAACAGACCCTGGAGCTGGGAAAGTGCAAGGATTATTAAAGAGCGGAGAGGTGAAAGCGACCATTAAAGTGGAGGTTCAGACGGGAGATGAGCCTGTGGACATGAGCACCTCAAAAAGGTGAGTTCTGTCGTTGGGGAGACACCGGTGCGGTAAACACTGCTGCGATGGCACCGGGAAGAAGTTCTCTGCGTCCTAAAAGGTGGAGAGAATTAAAATTTGACGCGTGGTGTCGCAGCTCTGGCTCTTCACGTGAGATTCAGCAGCTCCGTGTAACTTCCTCACCGGCTTTTCCTTCCGCAGCGGCGGCAGCTGCGACGAGCAGCTGAGTAAAGAAACGCGCTCTTGAATAGCAAAAGTTCTAAAGAGGATGCGCTTTGAGCTACTGATTGAGATTTGTGCGAGGCAGAGAGGTTTGGGGCTTTCTAATTGAGCTGCGATGTAGGAAAAAATAATAGATTCTAATTCTCACAACAGAGGAGTTTTAATTGCAACTTGATTCTTCCTGACAGAGCAGTACGTGGGGATCGGTCTGTCTTTTTTGAAGTGACTTGTGGATTTTGACACCAGAAAATATTCTGAAAAGACAGCACCTGTCTGTGGCAATTCTCTGTGGGACGAGTCTTAATACTTTCTTTAAAAGTCCAGCCTCCTTAAGATGCCTGAATCTTGACATCTGAAAGCGAGAATTCAAAGTTCCTTATCGCTCTGGAGAATTTTATTATGACAAAAATGTAAAGCTTTTCCTTTGACTCGTGTATGAGATGTGTGTGTGAATGGGGTGGTTCTAACATACAGATTTACAAGGCATCACTTTAAAGCCAGATTCTGAATCCTCCACCCCGTTTCTGACCCACATTCTGGCTGTAACAGGGTAAAAAATTTGTCAAAAATACTGTTACCCTGGTGTTGGCCCTTCAAGGTGTTGGGTTTTTTTCTTCATAGTGCAGTAAGATCCAATATATTGAGCAGGAGGTCTAGAAACCTCATTTATTGCTGGTTCCAACCCCAGCTGATGCTGGAGAGGTACCGGGTAAGAGCTGGGACCTGCCTGTCTCTGTGCAAGGGCTTGGGGAGCTCTCGGAGTAGTAAATCCCTGTTCGCTGGGACATGGGGTGTTCCAGCAGCGAGATCTGAGGTGTGAAACTGAAAACAGCAGATCCGTATCGGCTGCGCAGGAATTATTGGGAGGAGGGGCACTGACGGGTGCTCCCAAGAAAACTGCTATCTTTGATGTCCTCTGTAGACTTTTTCCAACTTCTGATGCTTTTCTGAGAGAAATCTGCAAGAACTTGATTATCCAGATACCGTGAAACAAGACCTCTGCCAGCAGCGTGATTGAGGGAAGGGGATGGTTTTCAGCTTTCTCCATAAAACTTCCGCCAAAGGGACGAATTTGCTCAATTTGATATTTAGGAGGTGCCTCTGCCTTGCAGAGAGGAGTTAATTGGGGTCATGGATGGTTCCATGTCAGGCAGTTGTATCATGCTAACGAGGGGTACATCTCCAAAGGTGTCTCTTGGCGTAATCGCTACCTACTAATTAACACAGGTATGCAGCCTCTTTTTTTTTTTTTTTTTTTTTTTGAAGAATATCTAAAAAGATTGCTCGTACCAACACTTGAATAAATTAGAATCAGGTATTCTGACTCTTTTGTTGCAGTACTTGCCCCCACTTGCATGTGCTCTTTGTGAATTTATAATAATTTGAAAGGTGTGCCAGTGTTTCTGCTCTGCTGGTGTCCCTCTCTGTTGCAAGAGATGATGAAGGACAATGAAGACGGGACTGAGCTTCCCAGAGAGCATCGGGAACAGTAACACCTCTTTAGCTGAGACAGGGGAACATCCTCTCTCCCTACAGCGTTCTTATTTCAGGTGGTAACAGGATATTGTTGGATTCAGTTTCTGCAAGGAGGGAGACGAGGTTTCCCAGTACAAAAATTACCAGTTGTGTAAAGAGGAGGTCTGATCGCAGCCCCGCTGAAGTTAATAGATATAATTTAGAATTTCATGAGGTTTTGGATACTGCTTGTAAGTTAGAACACCTTTCGTAAGGCACGTTTGTATAAAATTCGTAATAGAGAGGAACTAAACCCTGCGTCATCTCAAGTGACCAAAATGAATGATTCTGCAAATTCCTGGAGTCCGGCAGCAGCTTCCCAGGCTCCGGGGTTCTGCTCCCGCATCCTGGGGGTGCCCTGGTCCCCGCACGGCTCCGCTCCCGGAGCACAAACACGGTGCTGAGCATCCGACCAGCCTCAAGGTGCAAATACCAGCAGTGAATGCGATTGGAGCCTGGAGATGCTCAGGATGGGGCTGATCCCTCACACATACAGAAATACAATTGGCATTTGTAGTGAAGGTGGATCTTCATTTCATAAGAATTTTTTTTATTTATTTTAAATTTGGGACTCACCTTTCCAAACCTTTGGTCTTTAGAGGAATTTCACTTACAGCTTTCCCAAGACCCATGTCTTGAAAGCAGCTGAGCTGATTCTCTGAGGAGGTGAAAAAAAGAGCTGTTGCTTAAAGTGATTGAACTGCTACAAACTCCTTGGGTAAAATTCATGCTTAGTGATGTGTGGTGTTTTGGCTTTTAAACTTCCCTAATGCTTTCAGAACTGAAAACATAATATTTTCCTTGGAAAAGGTGACCCGGCAATAATCACAGTTCAGCTGACGTAAAGCTGATTGAATGGATTGTCTTTCTGAAATCAGTTGATTTTTCAAGATTTGAAATACAAACCTGGCAATATCTCCACGTTAAACTTTAAAAATGTAATTTTTTCTTTCCTAAACCTTGAAGCTAAGTTTAAAAATAGGACCTGGTTTGAGCGCGTTTTCTGGTGCCAGAAGAAACAGAAGAAAGTCTGTAGTGGGAGAAGGCTTTGATGAGGGGTCAGACAAGGCTAAACCAAAATCTTGCTCCTCTGCCTGGCGTTTCTGCAGCGCTGGGAGCTGGTGTGCAATTATTCCGGACCTACTGCGGAGAAGGAATTGGGGGGAAGAGAAGGCAGGGAGATAATCTGGGGGTCGAGAGTCAGATCCCCTTTGCAGCTTCTCTTTGTTGTGTCTCTGCCTCCCGGTGTGTGCTGCGCTGAAGGACGTGGTGACAAAATCGACGGCAAAGTTTCTTAGGGGATTTCAGTGTTTTATTTTATATGCAGACACAGCTCCGTTAAAGTTTCCTTCCTTGACGCTCGGAGGAAGGGCTGAAGTTGGTTTTGCTTCAGTTTCTCGCTGCACTGACGAGATCCATCGCAACTTTTGACTTGTGTAGATACAACAACTCCAGGGGAAAAAAGAAAAATCCCGGCTGCGTTGCCTTTTCTTTCCTTGTTTGTCTTCCTTCCTTGCCAAATATTTTTGGATGGGAGTATACAAGAGATTGCTGAATGGACTGAGGCAAAACTGTTGCATATTTGCTAATGCAGATGAAGCTGTTGGCTGAGTAAGGGTTGGGATGTTCCTTCGGTTACCTGTGGATGGGCAGAGGCTGTTGGGAACCGCAGACGGGGCTCTCCAGGGGGTCAGTCGTTCTCTAACTTTACCCAACTGAGCATCCCATTCATTTTTATTTTTTATTTTTTTCTAAGAACGATCAAAAGGGTGTTTTAAGAGCATGGATAAGATCTAGTCTGCAAAAGGAAGCCTGTTTTTTTTGTGTACTGCTGCTGGATCAGCATGAAGAAATGCAAAGACTGCTTGTTGCGAGCTCTCTCGTTGAGGTTGTGAAGTTCTCTGCAGGCTGCGCCGCGAGTCTTCTGAAATCAAACCCTCTACAGAGCCAGGAGTTCCTGGGTGTCTCTCTCTCTCTTAATACTGCTAAGTTTAAACTTTGTCTTCTTTGGTCCAACTTCAGTGAAACTTCTGTCTCGCAGGAAGGTGGAGCTGTTGGAAAAGCTGAGTCCACCTCGAGATACTTGAGACCTCGGGGGTATCATCTTCAAGACAAATAAATTTAATTAATCATCTTCTGGCCCAGCTAAGTGGAAGCAAACCTCCGAGGCTGGACTCGGCCACCCAACCCTCTTCTTTGCTTCAAATCGACACACAAACACACTGTGTCCCCGTGGGAAAGTGGCATTTTTTGTTTAGTTTGGGGTTGTTTTTTCTGGAATAGTCGTCGTGCTCTGAATTCTGCAGGACCCGAAGGAGAACTCTTTGATGGTGTGATGCCTCTGTCCTTGTGCTCTGAGGTTTTAAAAGAGGATATTGGAGGAAGCGTGGCCTTTTTCTTAGGGTACTTGGTGACTTAGGAGGTCTGTGTTTGATTCCTTCCACAAACTTTCTGCGAGGTCTCCGTTAAATTGTGTTTTATTGCTGTGAAGGCTTAAATGGGTGCACGTAACTGGGCAGCAGCCCTGCTTTCATCTTCCGACGTCGAGCCCAAATGATTGAGACAGCAACACTTATGAAAGCTGAAGGGAGAATAATAGAACTATGTCTTTATTTAGCTAAAGGATATGCCTGATGGCTTCAGAGGATAAAGGTCACAGTATCAGGGCAGTTATCCCAAATTATTAACTGCTGGTGGCAGTATTTTTCTGAAAGTGGTGATATTTCCATTGTCTTTCTTATTTTGAAACATCTGGTTTGAATTCTTTGCTTTACACACAGGCTAACAAAAGAGTAAAGCAAACTCCTTTTTTTGAGGGAAGATTGTTTTGCAGAGCCCTGGTCGACATCTCTGGAGTTCAGTCTTGTGCCGCCTCGTCCTCTGTGCAGTCGGTCGCGCTGCGGAGGGTATAAATCCTGTAAATACTGAGCATGGGGCGACTTCGTCGCTGCTGTCAGTATGTCTTGCCTTAAAAAATAGATGTATGTAGTATCTCCTCCCTTCAAGGAGGGATTTCCTCTGCAAGGTCGCGTGTCAACAGACTCAAAGTAGATGGTCTGAAATAGGTCTGACTAGTGATTTTGTGGAAATCCTTGATTTTTAAACTCTGAATGTAGTGGTCTCTAACGCAGGTTTTTATTAGATCAGCGTCTTATAACGTAGCTGTCGGGAATATTGTAATGTAGCCTGGAAAACGGAGAAATGGCAGGATTCAGGGAAGCTCTTGGATGAAGAACCACCAGGTGGGGGTGGCCCTGGTCTCCTCTCCTCCTGCTCCGTGGTCCCAGTCCGGGGACAGGGTTTATTCCAGAGTCATGGGGGCAAGGTTTTATTTCCATATTGTGATCCTACAAAATGGCTTAGGCAGCTTGGGTTTTTTTTTGGTGCAAAGCAGTGGTGTCTCGCACAGACACTTCGTTTTGGTGTTGCTCTCTTCCAAGTGCAAGGAGATGAATTTGGGGGGGTGGGGGTGTCTCTGTTCTGGGCTGTAGAAGCTCCTCAGCTCCTCTCCTCTCAGGAGAAGGTGTGATGGTGTCATGGCTTGGCTGGGCAGACCGATGTCCCTCCCGGCTCCCGTTGTCCTGGCCGTGGGCTGAGGAGAAGCGTTCGGCCATGGATCCAGAGCAGGAACGGCCGCTCTCCCTCCATGCTGCCACCAGCCCGGCTTGGCCCGGTGGGGTGTGCTTCCCCCTCCTCAATTTTCTTGTGATCTTTCAAAGATGCAGCGTTTGGTTGGCTGATGAAGGACACGTCTGTCCCTCATGCTTTGGGACAGATCTTCTCTTCTTCTGTTATCTGTCCTTTCACGAGTTCGGGATGAAGATTTCTATCCCAGGAAAGCCCAGGGGCTGGCAGGCGTCGTCTTCCCACCTGGCCTTCCTCATCCAGCCCGAAAATAAAACCCAGAGAGCTCCGTGATGCAGTCCCGGGATTCTCTTGAGAGAATGTTTTGGGTTTGGTTTTGTTTTGTTTTTGTTTTTTTTTTTGCCTTGTTTCTCCCCTTTTTTCCCCTCAAAAAAAAAACCACCCACCAAGCGACCCTTGGCGCGGGTGTCGGTGATNCGGTCCCGCGGGGCCGCTCTGGTGGCCGGTGCCTGGAGGAGAAAGGGGGCGAAGCCTCGCCGAGGGTGGGCGGCGAGGAAAGGCCTTGGCGGCGCCCCGGGGCTGTGGGCAACTCGGGACTGTCCGCCCTGAGGGAGAAGAGCCCCGGGTGTTTCAGAGGGGGTTGGCTCGAGCTTCCCCACCCCCGGCTGCCCAAATCCCCCTTTTTGTGTGAGTCTCAGCCTTTTAGGTAACTCGGCTGCCCGTGCTGTCGGTGCTTTTCCTGCTTCTTGGTGCTTTAACCTTCAAGTTTAAGGAGGAAGGGCCAGTTTGACTCCAGTTGAGTCTGGGTGCTTGACGCAGAGGTACTAGGGCTGTCACCCGGGAAGGGACCGAACACGCCGCTGTCCCGAGGGGGTGGCACTGAGCCTGGGGGGAGCTCGCCCCGACCCGGGGGCTCCCCCAGGACGAGCCACCGAGGCCAGTTTGGTGTGTTCAGATACGGGGGGAAAAAGCTGGAAAAAGGCTTCACCTGTGCCCCCGGTACTTGTGAAACAACCCCAGAGCTGAAGTGACTGAGTTCGCTGTGCCCTCTAGAGGACACTCCGCTACTTTATTCTTCATTTTTTTTCCCGCTAGTGTTGAAATTGTATTTTAAAAGCTGGTTTTTGCAGCATTCGAGGCTGTGTTTGCAGTATTCGAAGCACTGTTTGACCCTGCTGTGTTTGCTGAAGGTGTGTGTTTCATAAAGCTCGTTGTGGAACGCAGCCTTTCGGTGCTGTTACTCGGTGTGAATATCCTTTCCATCACTAAATAAGATAATAAGGATTAATTCCTGATAATCATTGGCTTTCTAATAAAAGTGGGGTATCGGTTAAGTCTAGAAATTGTTGTTTGGTCTAAGAAGTAAATGATTTTTAGCAGTACAAAGCTCTTATATACCACATCTCTTATTTGTGAGTAATACAAACCATACTTAAATATTTGCTTCATTCTGCTCGATACAAATTATGCATTTTGTCTAATGCTTAACAGTGAACCAGAAGGTTCTCACTATAAACTACTATTTCTGCTTCTGGCTTTGTGCTAAAAGAAAAAAGCAATAACTTTTGTTAAGTTCTGCTAAAACTCTTGCTGTCGTCCCTTTCTCAAGCCCCATCGTTTCCTGGGCAGGACAGAAGACTTTCCCATCCCCTTCCCATGAAGCTCCTTCTAAACCTCTTGGCCATCACATGCTGCAAACCCTGCTCTTGAAATAGTTAAGGTTTTATGGTTTGAAATCCCAAATCCTGGTACCAAAGGTGATCTGATGGTTACCAGCTTGTGGCAGCAGAGGAGAGACACCAGCGACCGTTGTCACATCACGTCAGCTCTTGTCCCTTCTGGTTCACGTAGTTTAAGATCCTGTTGATGGTAATTGTAGGCAATGGAGCTGAGAGGTGATTTATGGTCAGGAATTCAGGTGGAAGGTGCAGCCGTCACTCAGGACGCTGAGCATTGAAGCCAAATAAAGAGTTAATAGGTGTCTGGACCCGTTTCAGTGGTTATCCATGAAGCTCTGTGGATGCTCGTGTCTGTTGAGAGCGTTACAGGTTTCTGCTGTTATTAGCAGGAAATAATTTAGTGGTCTTGGTGTAGAAAGAAACACGCCCCAAGTTGTGCTGAGTTTCCTTCAGATTCAGTAAATTGCGTGGGGGAAGATCACAACTTTAAAATAATTGCAAAAAAAAGAAAGAACAGATAAAGAAAAGGGGGGTATGGGCTTCCCTTCCAGCACATTAAAGAGAAACAGAAAGGACCTGTTTGCCCCTGCGTTGGGGGTGGGCTGTGGTCTTCCCCTGGTGCCAGCAGAGCCCTGGAAAGCCTTTGTGTCTTCTGAGGGGGGAATGAAGTGGTTGATGGAAAAGCTTCTCATGTGAAGGAATCCACCATTGCTGCCTGGTGTGGCTGCCCCTTGCCTCGGGGCACGCTTTTCTGTGGGAAGCTGAACATCCCCGAGGAGAACAGAAACTGATTGAGCTCCTCCATGTCAGGCTGCGTCAGAATTTGAGAGATTTGGGATTAACCAGAAGATTGTAAATAACGGTACTTTGCAGGATGAAGTAGTTGTTTGCTTGTTTTTATTAACTCGGACTCTTTCTTTTCATTTTGCAGTGAAATAAAGAGGGAAAAGCGAGTCCCCTCACCGGACGTTATAGTGTTATCCGACAATGAACCTTCTAGCCCTAGAATGAATGGTTTAACAAAAATAGCATTAAAAGAGACCAACACAGAGGCACTCATGGTGAGTCGTCTTGTCTTGACACACATTAAGCTGTGTTATCTAGAAAGAAGGGACACGACTTGTTCCTGCAGAGACACCTGCAGACACAGGGTCGGGTGGATGGTGGTTTTAGAGAGTGGGATTTGCAAGCGGAGAATCATGAAGCTGTTAAAGGCTGGTGCCCTTTTTTAGTTTTTTCAGACTCTTAACTCCTTTGTTTTTTTATATGCTTTGAAAATGCGCCTTTTTCAGAATTGGCTTTTAGTGGACATGGTGTCTCTTGCTCAGTGTGGCACAACCCAGATTTGTTGTCTGATTCCTCATTTGATTTTTTTTTTTTTTACTTATTTTTTCTAGTAAAACATCTCAAAAACTTCCTTTTTTTTTGCCTTTGAGTTCTTTCTCCACACTCGGTTTGTGTGTTGCAGGCATGTGGGTGATATTAAGACATACGTGACAATGATAATGCTGTAAGTTCTTGTCCTGACTTGGACCTCTCTCTTCCCTCTCCCCATCCTCTCTTTTCCCATCCTTACCCGGCCCTGCAGAAGAGCAGTCCAGAGGAGCGTGAGAGAATGATTAAACAGCTAAAAGAAGAGTTACGGTTAGAAGAAGCAAAGCTTGTTTTATTGAAAAAGTTACGGCAAAGTCAAATCCAGAAGGAGACCACTACTCAGAAGGTATTTCATTTTCCTTACAGATACTTATCGCCTCTTTTGAAACGGAAGGGGGGAAATTTAAACAGCTGTGGTGGTGGTTGCCATAACCCATGGAACATAAGGTAGCTTTCAAATAATGCAGATCTCCCTGTTCATAAAATCTTTCTGCAGTTTAGAGTGGCTTATCCTGGTAACCATTCCTTTTCCTGGAGTTCCTTCTTGGTTTTTTTTTTGTCTTGCCAAGACCAAATGACCAGACGGTTTATCTTGCCAACCCTACTCAAAAGCTGAAGGCCTTTTTGTTAAAATTCAGATGCCTTTATGAACGAATGAAATTATATTGTACTTTCAACTCCTGTCCCGTCCTTAATGCTGCGTAGAGGCTGCTGAAATACATTTGGAGGAGATTCTTGCACATAAAATACGTGCTAAGGGGTGGAATTAAAGCATTCGAACCTCAGGCTTTGGGGGCTGGTGGGCGAGGGCTGCGTTTTCTGCTGAGTGGCAGAAGCCTAGGTCTGGATTCCAGGTCTTACCGGGTGAAGTAAATCTGCTGCACTGTTTTCATCATCCCAAAAATCCAGGCAGCCCCTGGAAGGGGAATGGTTCAGCTCCCACCCTGAGCTCCCTTCCCTTCCTCCTCTCTTCTCCCCACCCCTCATCTCGCACAGCCAGGCGTGATACCCAGCGCGCTGGGAGAAGAGCTGGTTTCATCAGAAACTAACCCAGCAAAAAAAAAAAAAAAAAAAAAAGTCGTCCTTTTTTTGTCAGAGCGGTGGCCTTTTCTGCTGGCTGCGGGGGCCGTTGGGCTGGCAGGGACGGGTGGAGGAGGAGGATGGCAGGAGGAAGAGCAGAGGAGGTTGGGAGGCGAGGGGGCGTGCGAGCACCCCACGCGCTGCCGCCGAGGCACGGGCTAAATTTCACGTAACAATGGCAACGAAACGATTTTCTCCTACTGCGTGTGATGCCGACTGGATGGGTTTTGTGGTGGGGGCGATGTGTAGATTTAAGTGCACTTCAGCTGGATGTTCATACCGCTCGCTTGGCCGGTTTTAGTTGGTTTATTGGTGTTTTTCTCCCGGACTTTTGAGTTCTTCAGTAGATGGGATTAAAACTAATGCAAGTACCTGCATCACTCAACTCGCTGCTGGACGCTGAGCGATGAGCTCTGGATGGTTGAACTAACTAGGGGGAAATGGCATTTCCTAAACTTCTTAATACACGAAGGCTTTTTCCTAAACTTTTTTTTTCACTTTGCATTATGCTTGAACCTAATTAGCGGAGACTGGTAGCGATATTGGATAAGACCGGAGTGGGCTCTAAGCTGAGATTGCTAAAATAGATTTCCACGTTGCTCTGCTTTTGGTGTACAGGCTCTTTTATTTTCCTGGTATAATCTTATCTCTACTCACCTAATAATTTCTTCATTTAAATACGCATGTTGAGATGGAGGAAGAAAGGGATGGGGGAGGGGGAAAACCACAGTCTTTGAAGATTCTCTTGCTGAGGCGCAAGGAGGTAAACGCTTTTTATTCCCTTAGCTTCTGTAATTCTGCTTGACACCCTTACACTCGTCTGCTTTCTTTCTGGTATTTTTTTTTTTTGTTTGTTGTTTTTTCCTCTTCCAGCCTGCTGGTTCCTCTGGGAGTGCTGTGGCCACCCCTCCGCCCTTGGTGCGGGGACCGCAGAGCGTTCCTGCTGGCAAGCCGTCCCTCCAGGTCAGTGGGGTGGGCCAGGCTGCCAGGATTAGGGCGCGGAGCGGAGGAGAAGGTGCTCAGTTCAGGAAGGGACAATCCCATCCCATTAACGGACAGGTGGAGGGTTGTTTTCTTCAACTCCCGAGACCCCACTCTAAGCTTTTTAAGAACATTTGGGGTAGGAGATAGGAGAATAACACAGATAACCCCCATAAGCTTATTTTTTCAGTGGCTGATCATCCTGATCCACACTGCTGGTAAATCCATCCATCCCAGCGCTAACCACCTTTGGGGAAAGAGGACGCCATGGAGTTATGTCACAGGAATATCATGGCAGCCTCTTGCCAAACCCTCAAGAGACTTAATTGTGCCCCTCAGTGTGATTAACTGTAAGAGCTGAGTGAATCATCTTATTTTCTCTTTGGTGGCTGAATGGCACACGGTGGTAGGAAAGATCTCAATTAAATGAAATGGTGGGAAGGGAAGGAAAGGAAAAAAAATCTGTCAGCCTAATCTTCCTCGGGAGTCTAGCATCTCCTTTGGCTTTTGGATTTTAAAAACCACTTCTGGTTATTTACCTCGGGCTAATTCGAACCAAATATCAAAACTGCTTCGGCACAAAACGCTTTTCACTTGGAAAATGGCAACTCGTATTTCAAAACCCCCTGGAATGCTGTACCCGAGGGAAGGGGTAAATTCGCCATCCGTTCAGGAAACGCTCACAAAACCTAAAGCCATCTGTCAGTTGGAGTAATCTCTTCCTTGGGGCGCGTTTGCCTCTGCTGCAGACAGCACTTTCAGAGGAACTGGACCCACGAGTTAAGTCTTCAGCAACCAGACAGTGAAACTTGGGTTGGACAGAGCAGAGAGCTGGGAGCTAAAGAAGCCAGAATTGAAGTTATTCTGTCTAATTTGTGGTGTTTGGGCAAATTAACCTAACCTCCATCTGCTTTTGCTTCACTCTAAAATCTCTACTAATTCCTGCCTGTAGGAGTTGAGTAAACGTTTGGTCTTGAGTTAAAAGGCAGAACAAGTGGATTAAATTTCCCACCTGCCTAAACATGGACCTGTGTGTAGAGGCGGTGACCCATCAAAGTGAGAGTTTGGGGTGTTTTTAGGAATCTCCATTCCCAGAGGACGGTCAGTTTGGGGCCAGACGGGTAAAGCCACACGAGTAGGACAGGGAGAGGTTTGTTGCTTGGGCTCAGTCGTGCAGCGTTTGTGCTCTGCAGGAACTTGATGCATGAAACCGTGTCACCTTCATGAGAAACTTTGAGGATTTAATACAGCCCACAGCCCAGAAAGCACGGGCAGTGATTTTTCAAGCTTCTTCAAACTGACTCCTCTTCTTTTTCATTTTTCTAAAGCTTTTCCCCTTTTCCTGTCTGTTTTTTCCCTTCCCACATACACACACACACACCCCCTGTCTGCTCACCTCCTGCATCTCCAACTTCTCCCTGCCCTGTGCTTCTCCTTGAAGACAGCAGTTTGTATTTCCCCGTTCTTTTACTCCTTCTGCCAAAATACACTTTTTTTTTTTTTTTTCCTGGGTTTTTTTCGGCCACTAAGAGCTCTGAAGCCAGAGCCATCTCTTGCCCTACCCTGCGTCCATCCCATCAGCCAGAGAGGAGAGCTGATCCCCGTACCCCCCGCTCTCCCGCTCGGCTCTTTGCTGCCTCTCACTTCTGGAGAGAGACTGACTTCCAGCGGTGGGAGGGCGGATGAAAACACTGCTCAGGACCTCTCTTTACCGTTTGAATTCCGTGCGGGATGAGAGAGAGAGAGAGAGAGCAGTCCCCGAGCCGTTGCATTGCTGGGTGAGACGCCAGCCGTGCTCTGTGGGCACGCTGAGCAGCGCGAGAGAGCACGGGGATAAACAGCCCAGGACAAAACCAGGGCGAGTTAAACCCTTTTCTGTTTTGCAGACCTCTTCTACGCGTATCCCGGGCACCGTTATTCCTCCCCCCTTGGTCCGCGGAGGGCAGCAGACTTCTTCAAAACTAGGAACTCAGCAAAACACGCAGATAGTAATGCCGCCCCTCGTCAGGGGAGCGCAGGTAAGGCTTTGCCTTGGGGTAGGTCTGCTCTGCTTTTCCTTAACGCACCTCGACTGTTTTCTGAAGGGAACCTGCGAGGTTCTGATGGAATTTCTAGATGTTTTGCTGCTGAAAGATCCTGCCTCGCTCCAGTTTTGTGTGTTGTGCTGCCCCATAACGCCTCCAGTGGAGCATGTGGGTCCTGTGGCGATGCAGAATGCTGCCTTCCCTGCACAGCCCCTTCCCTGGGCCGTGCCAAAGCAGCTTCTTTGCCTTCGTTCTGAAAGTTAATTTACCAGCTTCCAGCTTCACCCGCTTTTTGGGAGAGCGGCAGCAGAGGAAATAAAACACAATCCCTCCTTCTTCCATTTTCTCCCCCCTCATTATTCGTTCTGTCATATCAATTTCACCTTTTCAAATGCTAAAACTCACTTTCTTTGCCTCCTCCTTGTGTCTGTCTTGCGATTGAATAAGAGCTGCTGAAATGAGATAGGCAACGGGGAGGCTGAAAGTGCCGCTTTGTGGGGTCTTTATCACCTACAACAGAAAATAGTGGTGTCACTAAAGGAGTGGGAAAGCAATGTTCAATTCGATATGGTCTTCTAAAATTATGACTTCCGTGGGATAGCAGGAAAAAAAAAAAGATATTTCCTTGTTAAATGAGGATTTATTTTGCAGTGAAAGGTCTGCTTTTACCAGTTGCGAAGGCAGCGCTAAGGAGAGAGGGAGAGATTTGGTATTTAATTTTCTTTCTCTTCTGACGATAGAGAAAAACTCACTCTGAGCAATAGCTTTCCTAATGCCTTGAAAATGAAACAGGCTTAACAGCTCTATGTTTTGAAAGGAGTTTGACTGGGAAACTTAGATTTTATTTTGGTTTTTTTGGCACAGCTGTAATGTGATGGCCTCACACATGAAACGTGATGGCCTCAGACATGAGCATCTCTTCGTGTTACTTGGTACTTGTTTCATTCTGACAGCGGGGAAGGGAAAAACATCCCATTTTTGACACGGGTGTTAATTATCACGCTTTCTTTGCGTTCCCTGCCTTGCCTCACTTCTGCTGTGTCACCGTCATCCCACTCAAAAACCCTCCCCGTCCTTCGTGGCCCCGTCGCATCAGCCCATTTCTGTGTCTTCCCAGCAAATCCACAACATCCGCCAGCACTCCAGCACGGGGCCGCCTCCGCTGCTGCTGGCGCCGCGGGCTTCCGTCCCCAGCGTCCAAATCCAGGGGCAGCGAATTATCCAGCAGGGGCTGATCCGCGTCGCCAACGTCCCCAACACCAGCCTGCTCGTCAACATCCCGCAGGTGAGCCCCGCGCGGTTGCCTGGTGCCAAAGGCAGCATCCCGAGGAACTAATTAGCGATCGTCGGGTTCTTGTACCTAATTGGCGTGGCTTGGTGTCCTCTAAGGGATGGGGTTGCTTATTAGGGGTTGCTTATTACTCCAACTCCTCCTTCATCCTCACGTTCACCTCCCGTACGCAGGAATGAACTAAAACATGACAGAGTATTAGGAGGAAATACATATTTCAGTCCCTAAATGTTGCGCCCCTTTCCAAATTTGGTGTTTCGATATGAAGGTGTCCATTAGAATAGGTTTTTTTCTTCCTTAAGAAGCGTAAATGAGTGTTCTGGTAAACAGAGCTCAAAACGGGTCAGTGCTGCTGCTTGAGCCACCAAGAGATACCAAAGCAGCAGCTTAACATCTATCACTGTTGGTACCATACAACTGCTGTAGAGAAAGGACACCATTTAAAGTCAGTGCTTGGGCAAAGTCACGAGGAAAACGACTCCTTTTTGCTTTTTTCTTGAGAATTTCTAAAAGTGATCAGTAAAGAAAAACAAAGTTCTTTAGAAAAATAATTAGAGCATCAGGTGACAGGTTCAGTGTTGCAGTGAACGTATGTATTGTGGTCGGGTGGTCACCCACAAAACCAAGGATTTAGAGGCTGGTGGGTGGGTCTGGTCCCAAGCAGCCAGTGCTCCTGGAGGACATGCAGCCCCCCAACGGCATCGGAGCCGGTGCCACTGCTGTCCCCTCCCTCCCGGGGGACCACAGCACGTGGCTTGAAGCACCCAACCATCCGGCGTTTGTCGCTTCAGCTCCGTCCTGTTCCCCTTCCAGGCGTCGCCAACTTCAATCAAAGGTACAACGGTGACATCCGCTCAGGCCAACGCCACCACCACCAGCGCCGCCTCCATCGGCAACTCCAACGACTCGCCGGCCAGCCGGCAAGCGGCCGCCAAGCTGGCCTTGCGGAAGCAGCTGGAGAAGACGCTGTTGGAGATCCCTCCTCCCAAGCCGCCCGCGCCGGAGATGAACTTCCTGCCCAGCGCGGCTAATAACGAATTTATTTACTTAGTGGGATTGGAAGAAGTTGTGCAGAATTTGCTGGAAACTCAAGGTGAGAAAGTGTTAAAAATGTTCGTTGAAAGCAAAGAGAGGGCCTTCCCCATCTGGATTTTATCTCAATAGCGGGCAGCCAGGGGTTTCAGGCTTCGCAGGATTAAGTTGGCACATCCTGTCAAATCTAGGATTCATTTTAATAATATTCAAACTGCTTTATATAAAATTCTAATTAAAAAAAAAAGAAGTTACGATATCTCATAGGCTGGACGCTGGTTGTAAAGGTTTCTCTCGTGCATCCAGTTCTCTCCAGAGCTTTTGACTTTCTATCGGCCGCTCGTTTGTCCATCACCACTGAATCATCTGACCAGTATCTAAAGAAGGATCCACCGGGAAGATTTAGCAATGCCAAAGGCTTCAGGCTGATGGGAGCTAAGGGTTGGAGGGTTTGCTTCGTTGGGTTTTTTTAATGCTGAAATATTCTTGAGGTGTCTCAAGTGTTACTCACTCCTAGAAGGGTGGAGAGGAGCTGACCAGGTTGTGTTCTCCAGGTAAAGTGTCGGTTCCCGTCTCGTCTCGCGAGCCCTACATGTGTGCTCAGTGTAAGACGGACTTCACCTGCCGCTGGAGGGAGGAGAAGAACGGCACCATTATGTGTGAAACCTGCATGACCTCCAACCAGAAAAAGGCCTTGAAAGCCGAGCACACCAACCGGCTGAAGGCCGCCTTCGTCAAAGCGCTGCAGCAGGAGCAGGAGATCGAGCAGAGGATACTGCAGCAGACGGCGGCTCCCGTCCAGACCAAGTCGGACCCCATCGTGCAGCACCACTCACTCAAGCAGGTACGGCCACCAGAACCCCTGGGTAGCAATGGGGCGAGGGTCCCACCACTCCAAGGACGAACGTTGGCTACGTAGACATGAAAATGACACACGCAAAAGCCATAACTTATTTTATTTTAGCTCTGCGGAGCGTGTCTTTGAGTCTAAGCTGGGGAAAGTGTTCTGTCACGTGGGGAGCCGATGTATAAATGATGTTCCCTGTACCTGAAGAATGATGGTTTTCTACAGAGTCGTCGTAATTATCCAGGTGGTTTAGCTCCTAGCTTGCAAAATCTGCTCCTGAATTTTTTTAGGAGGCGTGAAATGGAAAAAGGTGCTCCAGTGCCAAATACTCAAGAGTAAATTGACCCAAAATAGGGAAAAATAAATAAATAGGCTTGAGCCGGGAGCAACATTGTGTTGCTTGTGAAGTTTTAAGATGGTGGTGGCAGCCATCCGTGACAGGGACTGGATCTCTCACAACCTTGGTAAAACCACCCTTCACCTGGGGGGAGGTGGAAGCTGCTTAAGTGCTGCTTTGGGTTGAAATACTGGAGGTGCTGGTTATTTAGGATGGGGGAGCAGAGCGCTGCCTCTCTGCGGAGGTGCTTACACAGCGCGATTTTTTTTTTTTCCTGCTTTGCAGCTGATGATAACGCCTCGTCCTTACAGGTGCTTTCAGAAGTAGAAAGCTGAGTCTTGTTTTACTGTAGAGCTACCTTAGAATTTCAGCCCCGAAACTATAGCAACGCGCTGCAGACCTGGCAGAAGCAGCCGGGAGAGGAGAAGAGGGGCAGGAAGGAGTCATCCAGGTGGTTGCACTCGAGGGACAGAAGCCTCTATTCCTGTCTTACCCTGTGCTCTCTTGTCAGACTTCCAGCCAGATGTCTCGAGGTCCTCCCGGAGCTCCCCGCGGGGTGTTGCATGCGTTTAGCCAGTCCCCCAAGTTGCAGAATGCATCGTCTGCAGCAGCACTTGGGAGCAGGCCAGGTAAGCATGCCGAGAGACCTGTCAGCAAGGGCAGCGCGGCCGCCTGGAAGAAGACTCCCATCAATACAGGTAGATTTTTCTCTTAAAAGTTTTCTTTTCTCTGTAGTTATTAGCCCCTCTCTGTCCATCAATCGTAGCTCCTTGGGGTGAGGATGCTTTCTCTTCCAGGCTTCCTGCGTCGAAGCCCAACGGCACTGAGGCTTTGCTCTTAGTTTCCTCGTTGGCACTTGGCTTTTGGTGTGGTTTGTGCTCATCAAAAGGGGCACTCGGGTGGTGCTACCAACTCAAAACTACCACTTTCACAGAATCACAGAGCGATATAGGGTTGGAAGGGACCTCTGGAGATCATCTCCTCCAACCCCCTGCCAGAGCAGGTCCCACAGGAACGTGTCCAGGTGGGGCTTGAATGTCTCCAGAGAAGGAGACTCCACCACCTCCCTGGGCAGCCTCTTCTAGGGCTCTGCCACCCTCACAGTGAAGAAGTTTAGGTGGAACTTCTTATATTCAACTTTGTGCCCATTTCCTCTTGTCCTCTTGTACCTTTCCACATTTATAAGTAGCTGAAATAGGTGGAATGTCGGAGTGTTCATGGTTGAGTGTGTAGCACAGCCAGTGCCGCGCTGCAGGAGTTTGTCCTTGGTTTCTGGGGGTTTAATTCAGTCATTTAATTATGACTGAGAGTGACGTATGGCAAATGGAGGGTTTTGGCCTTGGTAAGGCTGCAGTGCACCCTCCCAGGATCTGAAATAACTAAAGCTGTTGCTTCAAAGAAATGGAAATTACAAATTCTAATCTCATTTTTTTTAATATATAGATAAGAATCTGACTTGAGAAAAGTTGTCTGTTTTCTTAAATGATAGTTAAGGGTCTCCAGGCAGGAAACACCGAAGCAACTTGCTCTTTTGTGATCTACTTTCTTGCCCAGTATTGAACAGATTTCTCTTTGATTATATTCCTGACAGCTTAATTTATCACCTAAAATATAATTTCATTGCAGAGAGCTCTAGCTTGCTCAAATCTTCATTTCTGGTACAAAAACTCTTGCTCCTGTTGGCTCAGATTATTTTGGAAGCTTTTATCTTCTGAAGGTGCCTGACCTTCCTGGCCAACAGTGCCCCGTGCTTAGATGATCCATTTTTATGGGGGTGAAATCCCAGTGGGATCGAGGGTTTGCTACTGGTTTGTCTCCTGTTTTTATCACGTCGTGACACCTCGTTCTCTCTTCTCTTTTTCTCCCTCCTCAGGTGGGGCTTTACCTTTCGTTAATCCTAGTTTAGCTGTGCACAAGTCGTCTTCGGCAGTCGACCGCCAGCGTGAATATCTCCTGGATATGATTCCCCCACGGTCCATCCCACAGTCCGCCACGTGGAAATAATGCAGAGGAACGCCCGAGAGGAAGACTTTCCTGTTTCTGCCATCCTTTTTATACCACATTACAGTGGAATCTGCTTTAATCCCAGCTGGATATGCCCCCAAGGCTTTATAGGATGCAAGAAAGACCACTCCTCATCCCACCGAGTGCTGCTGTCCCTGCTATGAGAAAATGACACCACGTGGGTGGCAAAGACTCGAGCTCATTTGGTTCTCAGATTCTTACGATTGACTGATGATGAAGGCTGTCAGGGAAGGGGAAGAATCCTTCTTCTTTTGGGGTTTGGTTTTTTTTTTTTTTTTGGCTTTATGTATTTAGTTTGGGTTTTGTTTTTTCGTCACCAGCACAAAAGGAGGACTAAACGACTCTCTGCCTTCCGTTTCGTTATTAATTACTACCCAGTCGCCAGGAGCGTGGTGGTCGTTGGCGCTCGAGCAAGGATGTCGAGTTCAAGGAGAAGAGGAATTTCAACCCCGTCTTGCAGATGCGTTTAGTGAAGCCCAGTTCACGTTTGCTTCTCTTCCCTGCCCCTCCTCCAGCCGGGAGGGCAGTCTCCAGATTATAATGTTTCCGAATCTTCTGATGATGACCTAATGATAAATAAGTGCAAACTCAAATTCCAGTTGAGTATGGGTTGGTTTGTTTCTTTTTTTTTTTTTCCGAAGGGACTGGCTGCCACCAAAAACTTGTCCTGTAGGTGGGAACCAGTGCAGGAGCCTCTCACTTTTGTTGGATTCTGTTTTGAATAGACTTTTGAACTGTTGGTAGTCTAAAATCTAATTTACTGAATAGACAAACACCTTTGTTCAGTCTTTCTAATTCAGCGAAGAGCAGTTGGGCCTTTCGTATGTTCCCAGAGACTTCAAAGTGAAACTGTTTTTTGATTATTTTCTTTTTCGGAGGGTTGGTTTTTGTTGTTGTTTTTGAGCAATTTTACTCAAAAAAAAAAAAAAAAAAAAAAAAATTAAATAAATAGGAATTCCAGAAGCTGCACGCAATCAGAAAGGGCGAGTGGAGGGAGCAGAGGACCCGGGAGGTTGCTGTTGGGTCGCCGGCTCCTTCCTCTGCCGATACCTGCCGGGAGGTGGCCGTTGGTGGCCCGGTGACCGTGCCAGCGGGCGTTGGGCACGTTGGGGGCAGGACTTGCCTACCTTGATCCCTTCTAGAGCTCCGTTCTTCCAGGCGTTCTACCAAGCATGTTCCCCTCTCCGCCTCCAGTATTTCATTTTTGATATAGAGCTTTAGGTAACCCTGCTTTAAGGACAGGTTTCTACGTGGTTTTAATATATTTTTGGGGGATTCCACAGGTTAAACCCAAATCCATCAGGTCCCGGTGGTGTTTTGTTTTTTTCTTCTCGTCACCTTCCCTCCTCCTTCCCTTTGCTTCTCCCAAATTAAAGTTGAATTCAAGTGGCAGAAATACATGCCTTACTTACTTACGTTGCATATCAGTGCTAGAAGTAGTGCTGATAAGAATTATTTGCAAAATTATATATATATATATCTATATATAAAAGAAAAAGGGGGGGGAAGGGGTTACTATTCAGTCTATGCCGAATCTATTTTCTTAGCAGTTGCTGTTAGATCGGACTCAAAACCAGTAATTTGAGAGGGTCATCCCCCTTGGGATCTGACTCTTGCGTAGCGAGAAAGAAAACTCGTTCATTTTAGCCCCTCTTCTGTTGTGTGAATATCAGTATTTAGATACTTCGACAACTGTTCGGTAGGATAGAAACCCTAGTTTTGCAAAATGGTATTTGTTGCTGTATAAAAGCCCTAGGATTTCAATTTGACATTGGGGTTGTTTTTTTTTTGTTTGTTTGTTCATTTTACAAATGTATATTCAGAGCTGAATGGGGATGAGGGGAATCGGTTGGAGTTTATAGTTTTTCTTTTCATTCCAAGACATTTTGGATTGGGAGATGTGGAGAGAGAAGAAATTTTGAGTGCATTTTATTGTTGCACTTTGAAATATTATGAAGAGGTTTCGGTTCCTTCACTCCTTACCTGTGTGGAGTTGGTTTGGGTTTCTTTTCTCTCTCCTCTGACGAATACCTGCGTTATCCCCTCATCGCGCCGTTCAGTCCCCTGGGAAGAGTGCATTTGTTTAAAAAGAACCAGCAAAACCTCTCAAACTAAAATTCAGATACCTTTTGGGGAAGCCTGGACGACTTGCCAGTTTCTTTCCAGCGTTGGGGCGGCTGGAAAAAAAGGGGAATGGAAAAAGAGGGGGCACAAAGTATGGAACTTGCTTGTTTTAAAAGCTACGTCAAAACCCTTTTGGGTACCGCAGCCTGTAAACTTGAATTTCAGCACAATGGGTGGGAGAGACTTAAAATCAACCTTAAAATAATTGAAAAGACTTATCTTAAGGTTCAAACTGACGATAAAAAATGAGTCTGTTGCTCCCTCAGCAATGCTGGACCTCAGTCTCTTTTCGTTTAGTGGATACTAAAACCCCGTAAATATCAAGAATTGGGGTAGAATTATTTGGAAGGCTTAGGAGATGTTACACACGGAGGTTTGGCTGTCGGGGTTCGAACCAGTTCTGACGTGGCTTTTAACCTGTGGTTCTTGGAGCGTTGCAGGTGACTTTGAGGGTGTATTTATTGCATAGAGACACGTTTCTGCAAAGTTTTAGATAAAGGCAGCGGGAGGAGACCGGAGTGGTGGCCACGCGTTAAAACGCTGGAGGAATCCCTTCTTCCTTTAGAGTCAAACCTGTTGGTTCGGTCGAGTAGTGTTGATCTGGGCTAGTTAAGCTACCACGTTAGGCTTAGATGGTTGTTAAAACACTCGCCGCGGTCTTTCCCCATCTTCCCATCTCTGGGATCCCCTTTCTTGCAGAAAAAAAAAAAAAACACCAAAAAAAACCCCACCAAGCGAACAGAAAAGCTCAATTAGATGGAATAGTCCCATAACGTTACCCCCTGAAGGTTAAATTGTTTGGGAATTGAAGGAGGGGAGGGTTTAGATGTGCTTTGAAGAACAAAACTTTGATTTATTTGCCCCCACCCCACCCCAACGCTGTCCTGGTTG
Source organism: Calidris pygmaea (assembly GCA_003697955.1). Lineage (NCBI taxonomy): Eukaryota > Metazoa > Chordata > Aves > Charadriiformes > Scolopacidae > Calidris > Calidris pygmaea. The sequence goes on from QJSC01027864.1 coordinate 113,878, forward strand.
GGATTCCTGCCTCCGTAAGGGCTACCCCTGTGCCGCAGAGCTCTCCCGGCAAGTAAAAAACCACCCCACGTTTCACTTAAACCTCCCTCGGAACAAGAGCCTGAAGGTGCTGCTCGCCCAGTCCGACCC